>SAYR01044136.1:1222969-1287629 GCA_004382745.1 Argopecten irradians irradians
TTTTTGCATTTTAGTTTGAAAGCGAGATTTTTCGAAAGCGTAAAACCGAAATAGAATTATAGTGGTGAATCACTTTCACCTTTTCTGATTTCACTATTTCACCTTCGTGGGACTCTTTTCGTGTTTGTTTACTTTTCGTGTTTGACTTTTTCACATTTTCGTGTTTGACTTTTCAAAGCGAAATTTAAGGTTTGTTAATTTTAGGTCTTTTCGGAGCAAATAAGACGAAAAAAACGATAAATTAAGAGTTTTGATTTTAGATCTTTTCGGCGGCGTTAAAAGACAATATGCGAAAAATCGCCACCTGTTATTTTGCTCCACCAGAGCGTTCCAGGACTCATTTTTAAACTTAAAACATTAGAAATCTAAATACCAAAAATCCGCAGAATTAGCATTATTATGTGCTATGTAGATATATTTTACCGTACATTAAACAAATCGTAAGTATCTAAAATTCGGTACTTCTAAGTGTATATTCATATGTTAAACGATTTTTTATCTAAGACCACCCCCCCCCCCCCCTGAAAACGTCCTTTAAAATGGGTCTATGGCACTCAGCGTGGGTCCAAAATTGTATATGCCCTTGAACCGTCTTAAAACTGGTCCCTATGTTAACTCTGGTGGGCCCAGAGTTGATAATAAAACTGTAACAAAATTCTCAGACCCCTGTGAATTGTATTTCTACGGTGTCAGCAGCGATGTGTCTATATAAGTTAAGTATAACCTATCTATACATTTCGATCCCATGATGACAGTTGTTGAGTAAATCACAAACATCCAAGACCATAGCGATGACCCCAGGGCGAGATACCCAGTACGCGGCCGCTAAACCCGATAGTGTGAGTACGAATCCCACCGCTATCATCAACAGCGGCCACCAGACTCTTAGGGGATTCACTTTACTCCAGCCATTTGGAAATATGAGAAAACTTGATCCGGAATTATCTGAAAGTCAAAGAAAAAATCCCGACAATGATTGGAAATATGGAGTCAGATGAAATTGGACCGCTTTACATCCTTTCGCTTCTCAACTGGTCAATAGTTATTGCAGTGAATTTGGCCTCGAAGTAAGATTCACGTCATTGCAACAGAAAACACATAAATATTCCTCAGTCTCCCAAATTTCATAACAACAACATATATTAAATGGAAAAACATGCAGTCTTTATTGATTTAGCCTTAATCACAGTACCCGAGTTTATCTTTATATAAATACATGTGCTTGTTCATCAAAAGTTATTCCCATAATTTAGCCTAAGCAGGATAAGGGAGAGTGGAGTAATGGCGAACTTGTTAACCTTGTTACGTATCCTTCACTGTATCCACGTACCAATCGCTACTCAATCAAATACACTTCTGGTGTGTATGTTTGATTCTACGTAAAGAATGCTACTGAATCCCTGCACCAGACTAAGAGTTTCAGTTGTGTTAGCCCTTTTCACCACCCCGGCCTTTTGGACAAAATAAACAGAAAGGTTCGATTAGCGAAGATGCTTTAACATCAAAGGTTATCAGGGGAGGATGTGCTAGCCGGTTCTCCCACTTTACGCCGATTGAATTATACGCCCTTCTTTCACTTTAGTTTATATAACAAAAGAGAAAAGTGACGGTCATATCGCCCAAACCAATTACGAACATTAGATAATAAGGATCATTATATGACTGGTTATTTTGCGTATTGTTTGAACTGGTCGCGACACCGTTTACTCAGAAGTATCATTCAACTTGCTGATATCAACCCCGAATTCGGCGGCGAAAAAGCACGCAGGTTACTGGACCGCAGTCCAGATACCTCTCGCGCGAGTCCCATAACTGATGCAAAAATATATCCGGGAAACTCCCTTTAGAGGTGGAGTCATAATCATTTTTGACGTCGAGTCTATCCCAAATATAGCGTAGCGGGAGTTCCCTTATTCAATGACGTCAATTATCCCTTATTCAATGACGGAGAGTTATCAACCCTCGAAAAAATTATATAAACCTCCGGCTCATGGACTCGGTGAAATCAACTTACTCGGGTTGATACTCACCGTATCCGCCTGAAAATAGGTTGATAATTGTATATTATCTACCCCTAGCGATAACAACACACCAATCGGGAAACCTACAGCAATTTCCGTAAATGGATATATTTCTCGTTTACGGGACAAGTGCCGAAGGTTTACGATTTGGAAAAACACCTGCTTTTGAAAAATATGACGTTTTACACACTAATGCAAAGCGTTACAATTAGGATAAATGTTTTATGGGTGTATGTCATATTTTGAACGAATACTGAACTAAAACACTGTCCAATCATGATATGTTTTAACAATGAAACGGTTCATGTCTTCCCTATGTAAAACAAGGCGGGTTTGGGTGACTGACTCTTTTCTGGAATAATCTGTAGTTAGATACGATTCAGAAATTATATCGCATTATGTTTGGAAATTGTAATATAGTCGACGTCCCAAAAGCATTTCATTTCCACAATCAAAATCTACAGAATCAGACGTATGTAAAAGTGTCGATTAAACTATTGCAGTTAGACAGAAACATTGGCCAATGATGACCATTTCTACCAAAGTTCAGAATTAATTTGAAAGTATGAAACAAAGAAATAGATAACAAACAAAATTTTCAAATTAAATAGCAATCAATCGCATATTCAGATATCAGATTTTTATTTGTTTGTTTTTGTGTTGTATGTTGTTGTTGTTGTTTTTTCGTTCACAATCATGCCGTAAAGACATTGTGAGCGGTGGGGTGGTTGTTTCGTATCCTTCGATTCGAAAGTTATAGCACTATCAAATGGCCAAGCATCCTCGACACTCCCATGGCGTTACTATCACTGAATGATATGCCCCCATCCCCGTCTTCGATACATACAGGGGTTTACTATCACTGACGTCTTATCACCCCTGAACTATCTGATAGTAGAACTGAAAGGCAGTTTCAAGAGGAAAAATCTTACCATGCCTGCAGAGCTTTCTTTAATGACTACAGAGAGAGTGACGCCCAACTTTCAAAGCAAATACAGCCCACCACAGTGTACCGTTATACGATTATTTTTAATGTACACCAAAGGACTAATTACCTGTTCTTTTTTCTCTCCTCTCCAATTTTGCAATGAGTATACTCAAGGGTTGGTATAAACGTCAGTGATAGTAACCCCTGGATCATCGAGTACGGCCGGGTTGGATATAACGTCAGTGATAGTAAACCCTTGGATCATCGAGTATGGTCAATGGTTGGATATAACGTCAGTGATAGTAACCCCTGGATCAGTCGAGGACGGCCAGGGTTGGAATATAACGTCAAGTGATAGTAAACCCCATGGATCATCCGAAATTGATGGCCATAATACTAGTTTGACTCATGCGCATTACAAAGAAAAACGCCACACAACACATCACATACCAGGAAGTAGGTCCTCATGACCTTTTTCTGGATAAAACGTTAAGTACCATCAACTGACCACTGGACTCAAAATCCTTCTGTATTACTGTCGTGTTGGTGTGGGAGATCGATGATCGGTGAAGTAGAATATTGATTGATTGAAATCTATCAGAGTTACTTCCCTTCGTTTCGTCAGTTCTGACGGGATGGAGACAAAGGAAGTAACTTCAGATGCCAATACTTGACAGAACGGTGAATTATGAAGTTTCTTCATTTGCAGTATAGAGGAACGGTTTTCATAATCTTTCACACTACTATCACTACAAAAGAGAAAAACACATACGCCGCTTGGCACGTTATTATGACCTCGGCCTAGTTATACTTTCACTACATTTTATTACGGATATCTTTTCCATAACACGTTCATCGTGTAATACATACAATTTGTAATCGGTAGTTTGCATAGCTCTAGTTCATACACATGGTAAAACATTTCACATCAAACGCAGTAATGTTGCTCACATCATGATAGCGTTAAACTTCACCATATGGTTTAATACTTCATTTATGAACGTACAATATTCGTTGTGTATTGGAAGAGGTATTTTTATTATGAGCGAATACAATGGTTTAATGTAATGCAAAGATGAAATAATCAGTCAACACCAGATTACATGAAATCTAGTGCTAAACATCAATAGCCAAACTATACACCACAACAAATAGCATGTGTGTATATGCACCTTAAATACTTTAATGCCTGAAATTGACTATCCTCTTCGCATTTTACATGTCAATCGCACCCAGTGCATATTTTGACCAATGTCTAAATTTCGGCACGCTTTTGCATATTGACCAATGTCTAAATGTCGCACCGCTATTGTATATTTGACCAATGTCTAAATGTCGCACCGCTATTTGTGATATTTGACAATGATCTTAAATGTCGCACCGCTATTTGTGATATTTGACCAATGTCTAAATGTCGCACCGCCATTTGTGATATTAATACTCAAATTCAAGTTGTTATGCTTTTCACGTTTATATTAGACATATTTCCCCATCCATAGACAAAAAATATACACACACTTACAAGTAATATAAACAGTTAAACTTACTTACCTCTCTTCGTACTAACTGACCACACTTGACCAGTGGCTATCTACAACAAATCCTCACAGTGCCCACTATAACTGACCACTACTAATGTCAGCACTCAGACCACGCGGATATAAATTCCTGATATTACGGCACTAAACGTCAGCGGTTTTTTTCCTTGATCATAAACACAGATCGACAATCCATCTATCTATAACAAGTCCAACTGCCTCTAGTCAACGACCCTCATGCCGACTGCATACGCGACCCAAACATAGCTGCCTAATGAATAGCGAGCATACACCTTGTAGTGGCGGTGCTCCACGGCCCTCACGTACGGAGAAAGATCGGATTCCACCTAATGAAATGATTGGAAGAATGATGACTTTGAAATAGGGTAAAGAACTATGATGAATTGGGCGAGCCAACAAAATAAATGTCATGTTTTATCGCTAGAAAAATAGACTGATGTTGAAATAAAAATACTGGACTGGATTAGGAAAATGATGTTCATTTAACATATAGTACGAATTTACTTTTACCGTCCGGTTGAACTGGGCGGATTTATTTGGAAATAGACCTAGGGGAAACTGACCAACATTTTCTTGTATTGAACCCCCCTCCCCCCATCAAAACCTCCCCACATTTTCCTCCTCACATTTCCTTTTATTGCCCCCCCCCTTGTCCCACATTATATTGTTATGTTACCCCCCCCCCCCCACACACACACTGCTTTGTCCACACATGTTCTTGTCTTATTAACCCCACCCCCTCCCACGCACACATACACACCTCCTCGCTCCAATTTCCTTGTATTAACTCCCCCCCCCCCTCACGCCCCACGCTGCCTATGTATAATACTACTGTAAATGTCATCACAGAGAAATAAAGATATTCCCCACACAGGGTATTGACACAAATCCATAATTTACAGTAAGTTATTCTTTATAAATAACACATCTAATACATTTACGTCAGCCGGCGGGGATAAAATCAATGCCCCTATGGTCAAGAACCAATTGTTGATTTATTTGATGATGTATACGTCATTTCACCAATATCACTAGTAACTGTATACTATAAAGGCTACACTTGTCATATAACGCCCTTTTTAATCAAATAAGTATAATTGGAAAGGATTGCCTGGATACATATTCGTCAGTTATTTTTGCGGGGATATTTTTGCGATTTCGCGTGTCATCGCCTCAGTTGGTATAGAATTTTGATCCGCAGTGAAATATTGCGATGGGTTGATTTATAAAAGAGCCGAATCACGAATTGTTGATTTGCTAAAAATTAATTTTCTAGATTTAGTTCCGAATCGCGAAAATTTTGACTTGTGATAATATATCATGTTACGTTTTCTACAAATCGCAAACACAGGATGATTTTCTTTGGATTTGGTACGATTTAGATTTGCGAAAAAAAATGCAGTGCCCTGGAAATATTAAACAGTTAGCGCGACCATTACTAACATCGATGGAAAAATACGGCAACATGATTTCAACAAAATATACTTGCCATACATACATTTAATTATTATAGCACTATATATAAATTCTATTACCTAAAATGCGTAGGGAAAGATAACAAAACTACATTTAAATGAGTTTACATTAATCTACCATACGATGTCCCGAGCGATTCAAACGCTCAACCATCAAAATGGCACGCGCACTGCCAGCCGGGTACGTTATAGTAAAACTTATTTGATGTTAGGGAGATGAACCTACCGCCCACCGCATCTTATCTGATGGGGTCTATAACAACAAACGCCGGAATACGCCGGGAGAACGAAGACCTCCATTCATGATGGGTAATTCACGTGCATGTTACTCGTGTGAGCGCGCGCGCGTCTATTTATCTGGGCTAGATTAAAGGCTTACTCGTGTTTTTGTGCTGTAACTATGGCAGTGTTGTTCGGTATGTATGCTTAATGACAAATTTACTATGAACGTGCGTTGCACGTGAGTAAATATATAGGAAGTTTCTCTGACGAGTTCTTGGTACAGATGAAAGTACCGCGTACTGATTCATGATTTCTAATTAGCTATATACAAGCACATACACGGTCCTTTCTGTACAACACCGAGGTCTAGTCTTATTATGGTGGCGGGGGTCGATTCAGTATGATGTTTATATGTCTTACGAAGACAACTTTAATTGTTCCTAGTATATGGAATACGCGTCTTTGTAAGCGATCTAGGGTCGAATAAGGACAGATCTCAAAGGTTCCTACAGTCAGGGGCATATGAGTACGAAGGTCAAGGACACTAACTGTCGGGTTAAAACATAATACCTTTATATGGGTGTCAAATAGACACCGACAGTCAAGGTCACATAAGGACGGATGTCAAGGACACTGACAGTCAAGGTCATACCGACAGTCAAGGTCATATGAGGACGGATGTCAAGGACACCGACAGTCAAGGTCATATGATGACGGATGCCACGGCGATACCAGGAATCAATGTCATGAGAACGGTTGCCAAGGACACCGACAGTCAAGGTCATATGAGGATGGGTGTCAAGGCGATACCAGCAATCAATGTCATGTCAACGGATGTCAAGGACACTGACAGTCAAGGTCATACGAGGACGGGTGTCAATGAGATACCGACAGTCAAAGTCATATGAGGACGGATGTCAAGGATACCGACAGTCAAGGTCATACGAGGACAGGTGTCGATGAGATAACGACAGTCAAGTTCATATGAGGACGGATATCAATGACACCGACAGTCAAGGTCATATGATGACGGATGCCAAGGCGATACCAACAATCAATGTCATGAGAACGGTTGCCAAGGACACTGACAGTCAAGGTCATATGAGGACGGGTGTCAAGGCGATACCAGCAATCAATGTCATGAGAACGGGTGCGAAGGACACCGACAGTCAAGGACGGTCATATGAGGACGGATGTCAAGGACACCGACAGTCAAGGTCATATGATGACGGATGTCAAGGACACCGACAGTCAAGGTCATATGATGACGGATGCCACGGCGATATCAGCAATCAATGTCATGAGAACGGGTACCAAGGACACCGACAGTCAAGGTCATATGAGAACGGGTGTCAAGGACACCGACAGTCGAGGTCATACGAGGACAGGTGTCAATGTGATACCGACAATCAAGGTCATACGAGGACAGGTGTTGATGAGATACCGACAGTCAAGGTCATACGAGGACAGGTGTCGATGAGATACCGACAATCAAGGTCATACGAGGACAGATGTCAATGAGATACCGACAATCAAGGTCATACGAGGACAGGTGTCGATGAGATACCGACAATCAAGGTCATACGAGGACAGGTGTCAATGAGATACCGACAATCAAGGTCATACGAGGACAGGTGTCGATGAGATACCGACAATCAAGGTCATGCGAGGACAGGTGTCAATGAGATACCGACAATCAAGGTCATACGAGGACAGGTGTCGATGAGATACCGACAGTCAAGGTCATATGAGGACAGATGTCAAGGACACCGACAGTCAAGGTCATATGAAGGCGGATGCAACGGCGATACCAGCAATCAATGTCATGAGAACGGGTGCGAAGGACACCGACAGTCAAGGACGGTCATATGAGGACGGATGTCAAGGACACCGACAGTCAAGGTCATTTGATGACGGATGTCAAGGACACCGACAGTCAAGGTCATATGATGACGGATGCCACGGCGATATCAGCAATCAATGTCATGAGAACGGGTACCAAGGACACCGACAGTCAAGGTCATATGAGAACGGGTGTCAAGGACACCGACAGTCGAGGTCATATGAGGACGGGTGTCAAAGCGATGCCAACAATCAATGTCATGAGAACGGATACCAAGGACACAGGTGTTGATGAGATATTATCAGCCAAGAAACCATATACCCTTCAAAACCTTTAGTATACTCCGACCTTCCTTCTGATTACTACCCATTTTGATTTAAAGGAAAGCTCCTAAACCTAACTTTTTTTCCTTAACTTTTTTAATACTTTTCTACCAGGAATTTTAAGTTCAGAAATTCCTTAAAGTTAAGGAATGTTCGTAAAACTGGGCCCTGCCCCTGAGGATGTCTACCAAGTCACCATAATAATTTCAGACGTGCAGTCGTACATTTGATATTGTAGCGTTTTGTTATTAACTTACTCCATATATTTTCTTATCAAATCTAGCTATTGTATTTATTATAATTGACTCATCTTGGTTTCCATAGTAAAATATCATATCGCTTTCAAAAAATTGTTTGTAATCACCGAGTGTTAGAATATTTATTTTAATTGCTTAATCTTGGTTTCCATATTGAAACATCACGTCGCTTTCAAACAAAATCTGTAATCGCCTCGTGATACAAAATAAATATAACTCCTTGTGAATACACTTATGATACGTACATGTAATTGAAAAACCAGCTCGTGCACATCCTGTATGACAAATATATATTTCATCATGGCAATAAAAAGACTATGTTTTCTCCCATACTTCACAGGGATATCCCATGGTTGCTAGGGAAAGATAACTCTTTCTCCCATACTTCACAGGGATATCCCATGGTTGCGAGGGAAAAGATAAAAAGAATCTTACATGGATATGTGAAGTGGACAGGGATATCTCAACCCTCGTGAAAGATTTTGGCCGTCAACCCTCGGCTTTAAGATTCTTTTAGTCTATTTCATGTGTAGAATTAGTCATTATTTGTACAATCTTGTGGGGATGATGTTGGGCCTCTTAATCAAAATGTAAAATAAAACATTATCAGGCCATGAAGTGACTACATCTCTAAGATCCAAACGACGCAATGTAATGTAGTATTTAAAGATGCTACACCGCTGACATGTTGTTAATTTTTCTCTATAAAAAACAGAAGCAGATAAATTTATAACTTTCTTCATAAACAAAAGTTGTGTAATTAGCATTATTGTTACCACTATTGAAAAGTTTGAGCTTCTTATTTGAATATAATATGGAAATAATGAAAATTAATTAATTTCGTCCCAAAACAATCGCGAAAATAAATGGCCATGAAAGAGTCGTTAGGTATGAAAACACGAATCAAAGACACTGTGCAGATAAGGTAATTTGCAGTAAAACGTGATTCTGTCCCAAAAATAGATTATTTGGTGCATAAAAAACAGTTGAGTTATTCTTATAACAAACTAAGGCTTGATGTCCAGCCTAACGTATACATATCTAGAGCCACAGGGACCTGGCAGCAATTTCTAACTAACAATGTTTAAATATGTATAGGGTGATGCTATGTTGATAAGGGATTCGTGCCAGGTCCCTGTGTCTGCATGAGCTATACGGAAGTCCCTATGACTGACGTATACGCCCACATCATACAATACACATACCGATATATATCTGATGAATAATTCCGCGTTTTGTTTAGCTCCTGGGTGTGACCAGTTTATTCTCCCCTCTTACTCGGCTGACCAATACATATAAATATGTTTTAAGTTGTCACAAGGGCAGGGCGGTGTGAGAATGACGTATATGTTATTATTTATTGTCATCACATGGGTGTGACTCGATAAGACATCTGACCAGAGACTTACTGAACTTATAGGACTTGGGAAATACATAACGTAGATAGACTCCATGTACTAAAACTATCATCATGTACCGTATACGGTGAACGAATATATTCATAAGTTATTGTATGAACTGGTCTTGATAGGCGACAAAATAATCAGCTTGTATCGTATGAAATGGCGGATTCAATTCTCGGGTTTAAAATCGTGATTTACTTTTCGGAACTTATTCGTGAAAGTGTATTTCTGAGAATCATTTTTTTAAAGAGTAATTAAATAAACTACTTTTTAAAAAATGATTCTCAGAAATTCATTCTCGCGAATAAGTTCCCAAAATTAAATCGCAAATAACGTTACAAGTGTCGGCTTATATCGTATAAAATGACGAATATATTAATTATATCTTATTGAAGATTCAACTCTCGGGTTTAAATTTCGCGATTTACGCAGACCACCGATTTTCTATGGTCCCCAAAACCAACAAACCTGTGTATAAAGACAACCTTCGTTGAAAGTTTTTGGCCATCAACCTGGGCAAACCTTAGTGTGATATGCGAAAATTTAACTGCATGTCCACTTGACAGACACATGTGAGATTCTGTTCATCTCCTGTATTGACTGGGAATAAACACCTCCTCGATATCCAAAGGGTTACTATCACTGACGTTATATTCATCACGGGAATATTTCTTTGCAAAACTTCAAAGTAAGTCTCCATAGCCTGTGATTGATCAATCTTTATCTCATGATCTTCCTCCAGTTTTATGAGATAATTCAGGGTGTGACGACAGTGATAGTAACCCATGGAGTACAATGCAAGCGCCTACGCTAGAAATACATAATGAGATTTTAAAGGTAAGGGTCTTATTACCGAATATAGGCATAAGTATATACCTGGGAAAGGAAATATCTTCTTCCATAAATCAAGAATAAAGACAAACAACGCTTTAACGGTAAATATAATAATTTAATATGACAGGTAGCTTAAGTGTAGGTACAGGTCTGTAATCTACAGTGGCTATATATAGTAACACTGACCATTCTGGTCATCAATGCTGCACATTAGGGTTCAATCTATAAATCCATATCAATCTCCCGAATATTTACAAAGGTGTACAGAGTCACAGTGAAGACACACTATTTATCAAGAGTTACTTCCCTTTTATTACCACCATCAGCACTAACAGAGTCAAACAAAGGGAAGTAACTCTGTATATGTGAACCAAAGAGATGTAAACGATAGATCAGAATGGCTTTTTGGCGGAAGAATTAAGCTAGCCAGTCTCAAATTAATGCTTTAAGTAAAAGGTGCATGTTACAGAAGACTGTGACATTTCAATTTAGATATCAAGTAAATTCGAGATATTAATTGGCAAAATAATGAAGAGATCAAAATATATATGAGGATCAAATATTAGAATAAGCTATGATTCAAGAGTTGAGGACTTCAGAAATGAAAGGCAGACAAAAAAAAAATTCAGGGGAGTTAACTCAATTACAACTTAGTAAGGGAGATAATGATGATTATTAACTTATGTAAAAGATTGGAATATATTATTCATAGAGTTTTCTTATTCTATAGATTTTATTAAAGGCAAAAATAAATAAAAGGATCAATTAATATATTAATGGGTTACAAAAAAAAAGAATAAATTAGAAATCAAATTATTACAAAATAAATTAATCCCTTTTCTAAATTAAAGAGAAGAGAGAATGAATCAAATTTGTAATTTAAAGGTATACCAGATTAGCTATTAAAATATATTGTCATGTGTAAGATAAATGTTCTTCATATACTTTCTACAATGACACGTCTTCAACGAACTAGACCCAAGGTCAAAGAAATATAGATAATATTACATAAAGTGTTAAAACATTCTAAATAAAAAAACAAATCTCATGTTAAAATCTTGACTATCTGCAGTGTAACTACAGTATTTGGACGGATTCAGGTAAATAAATGTTAAAAACAAAACAATCAAATATGGAATCACAGATTTACAATATTTGAAAATATTTTTTTTTTAATATAACAACTACATGGTAAGTGGAATGTCGTATCATATATATTGAAACAGTCAGAAATAAAATTATATTGATCACAGAAACAAAATTTCATAACATCACAGACATTGAATCAATATCACAATAAATATAGATAAGTGAAATTTCTCGATGTATTTTGTGGGAAATCCTTGACAGTCAAATAACTTTAATAGTTAAAAATATTCATTTATACTTTTCAACCAACAAAACTCTATAATTTTTTATGGCTATACCATAAAATAATTTCATGCAGACTTCAAGCATATCAAATAACATAACTAATCACTTTTGTACCATCAGAAATAATTAAGTTCAAGCTAAACATCTTAAATTTTCATTTAGAAATTTAAACAATTTAACCCGTTGTAGGGACTGATAATTATTAAATACATCATCAAGTTTTTTTTAAATACAGAATAAATATTTTGAATCTTTTCTCCATATGTTATCATGTATTTCTGGATCAGATTTTACTGACACACAAATGACAATACTATTGTTACTATCAATGGTATGCTATTTCACATTTTCACCGTCATTCAAAATGTTTAAATAAATGTATTGTGCATTTGCATTGAGATTCACTTTTCCATTTTCCACCTCCAATCATTATGATACATTTTAACATAAATCTTTGACAGGTTTACAAACAAACAAGATGATTTTGTTTGTTATGTAAATATAGGTATCATTAGCTTTTATAAATAACTTAAAATATTTTTTTTTTTATCACCAGGCAAAACTTTCTGAACAGTTTAAAGAAATTAATATAATTGCTTTTCACAGAGTCAAGTACTTTAATTTGTTTGATCATCAGATAATTTCATGGAATGACGGCAAGATTTTTTCTGGTCTTGGAAACTACTGGCAAATAAGTACAGTAAACAACTGAAATACCAGTTTTAAACATTTAAAATATACCGCACACAAATACCACATTATACTAACTAGAAATGAAACATCAAGTGATTTAAACTTTCTCAATCTGGAATAACAGAAAGTTTTAGTTAATATTACATTTAAGAACCAATGTTAATCTGAGTACAAGGAGTGACATTGGCAAGGAGAAAACAGAGAATTTATCTCAGACTTTAATTTGTGGTAATCAGGGAAAAAAATATTGAAATTGAAAAATTTTGTTATTTCAAAATCTTAAATTCTGTCTTAATTCACTGACGACATCAAAATCTAAACTGTGAGATTAACTACAAACTCTAATTAAAAATATAACTAATATTAAATTTAATTCTTTGAGAGACAAAAATTTATGATATAAACAAAGTGTCTACCTATTTTTTACATGAAAGCAAGCCTAACAAAATGATCTGAATTAAGGTGTACCTATAATAAAGAGAGGCTCTTTGCACTTTTTACGGTTCAAGCAGAATATGGCATGACAATTTTCGGACAAAGTGTTCAAAAACTCTGCTGAGTAAAATGAACAGAAAACTATATCTCTTTGCCAGAATCATCGAACATTTGCTCTTTCCACTCAAATGAAAAGGCCCCTGGGGTGCAAATCATGATACTGATCTCTCTCAGTACTGCAGAACGTGTGATGAAGATGTTCCTGTCGTCGACATCGTGTGAGAAAGGTTTCTCATGCTTTCTGCTAACTTCTCAAACTCCTCCCACTTCTGACTCTGAACAGTCGATTCAAGGTGTTTCAGATGCTGAAGTTCGTGAAGTTTTGTCTCCATCGTGTGCATCTGTGCTTTCATAGTACTTATCTCTCGCTCCTTTGTCTCCATCTACAACAACAGAAAATCAGAGGAATTGACAGAGGTGTCCATTTCTTTTAGTTTAGGGATAGGTATTCTGAATTCAGATAATACAGAGTTATCTGCCTTTGCTGTTTGCGAGTCTAGAGAAAATATCATGAATTTTTGCTAATAACCTAATGATTTCACAGCCAATATCTATACAAGGGCAGCTAACTCTGCAATATACAATGATAAATGTGTTTGGTTTAACATTCTTTTTGCCATTACCGAGATATTGAAGTTTTGTTGAGAAAGACACTATCTAGGTAGGTACATGTAAATAGAGAAAATTGTTTCTTCAACATTAAATGTGAAACTGCCTCCAAAATAAAATGAAATAAAATAATTTTAGCAATGAAATGAGCTAGGTTTGATATGATCTATCATTATACTGATTACCTAAATAACAAAAGAAAGCAAAATACAAAATTATTCCTATGAACAAAATAATACATTAAGAAAGCCTAGAGTTATCTACCTTGCGTTGGAGATCAGACACATGGTCTACAAGCAGGGTCTTGTCTTTGCGTAGCTGAGCATTTTCCTGTTCAATCCCGGCCTGGTAGTTCTCAAGCTCCGTGATCCGACTTCGCGACGTGTTCACGCTCAGATCCAGCGATGTGGCCACAGCTTCCTGTTTCACCATCTGAAAATTTTAACAGAGATTTTGTTCTTCTGTAAGATTTAAACACTTACTGGTGCATAACCATTATACATTAAAGAATATTCTGCCCATGAACAATATTCTAATGTAATAATTTCTAATATTCAATACGGTAATCAAATACTAATTATAATGTAATGTCATCACTAAATCTATATTATCATTCTATCCAGAATATTCAATAATCCCACCTAAAGTTTTTGGGATTTAGTTGCAAGCAGAATCCCTAAAATTGAATAGCATTTAAGTCACTGGAGTAATTAAAGTTTAATTAATTTTCTGTAACTCTTTCCGTACGATAGGCAACAGCATTTTACCCTCCCTCTTCCCCTTTGTCGACTATAGTCGACAATCGATATTGACATAAACTGCAGGCTTAAAATATGCCGTAAAATTATTTCGAAGTAATTGCACTAACCTTAGCATATTTAAATTAAAGGAATTAGCGCACAAAAACTGACTTAAACTGGACATTTCCCAAAAACCTCCAGGGGCAAGACTAAAAGCTACTCCCGGAATGGAATCCGGAAAGAATACAAAGTACGTAAAGAGTTCAAAGAAATCACAAAGTTGTAGAGAAATACAGCTGAAGAGTCCGTTAGAAAACAAAGACACTCCACAGATCATAAATACAAAGAAATTTGGTGCAAATATGAACAGATTTAATTTTCACTGAATCAGAAATTTTTGAAGTTGAACTTTTAGTAAAAATCTTATGTTGGTTTGATTAATTTATTTAATAAAATGATGTTTTGAAAATGTCAAAAGTTTTTTTTTAATTACAATATTTTTAGTTTTCCAATGTTTTAGTAACATTAATCTCATTTTAGCAGCATGCAGTTTTATCAAAAACAAATTAAGAACTTTTTATAATAGAAGACTTAAAGGAGACAGCAAAGTTTGAAAAACTTTAATGGTTAACTAATAACACAAAAAAAATTTAAATTAAAACAAACTGCATCAATCCAGACGGTTATATTAAGCTACCTATTTTAAGTCAGGATTTAATAACCTTTATTTCTGTGAATAAGTAATAATGCAGAGGAACTTCTGTTCACTTAGACTAAATACAGTACTCACATCTTCACCTGGTTCATCTGACTGATCGTTCTAATTTGGTAACAAAAGGTTCAAAACAATTAGTGGCTAGATTTAAGAAGTAGCATACTCTATTTCAGAAACGCCTTTAACAATCTGGTAAATCTGTTCATAGTGGCACTCTTTTTGTGGTCAAAGAATAGAATTTTGGCATATTCCATCCCATGATCATTCAAAGTCAAATGCTTTATTAAATCTATGAGCAATTCCGAATTTGCATATTTCAGAGTGGATGGGTATTGATTGTGACATCATGTGTAAATTCTGCACGAACCATCACACTTTTCATAGATAACGGTGTGAGTCACAAATGATATCTACTATACCTATATTACAGAGTTGCCTCCCTTGCAGGTAGGTATCCAATGTAACGTCATTTTATTGTGAGCGAAAATCTGGTTTTCTCGAAAAAGTACCATGTTACGCTCGCAAACACATGACAACACAATCAATTCCTAATAGCATGGGTTGATAACTCTGTAAAATGCAAATACAGAATAATGAGTAAAGTATAAAAATTCTTTTAGAATATGAATGTCTCTACCTTCTCTGAGTATAGCTTGTTCCTTTCCTGTTCTTTACGGAGCAGTTCCTGCGTGTGTTGTAACTCAAACCGAGCCTCCTTCTCTTTTTCCCGGATCTGTACGAGCTCGGCCACGTGACTGCTGTGTCGACTGTCTTGGCTGTCACGGATATCCTTCTCCTGTAATTAAAACATTCAAAATTGTAAATTGATTTACCCCTCAGGATACATTTGGACACAACCGATGAGACTTACTCAGGTATCAAGTGCTATGCGATAATGTTTGTACGGGACTAGTATCTCCAGTGGTGATGGAATGTAACTATTTGTAATCTTCCCTCTAAAATGACGTAAGAGCTGGATATCATCTTTTGACATCACTCCATCACCAATAGAAACAATAATTCTACACAAACATTATGAGGTATCACATTGTACGTGAATTATTTCCATTCAAAAGATGGACAAGTTCATTGTTAACTACTCCGGGTCACTAAGTTGATGGATCGCCAGTTATCAATCAATCCGCACCTAACTTTGCACTTTGTATTGTGTTGCCGCAATGTTTACTCCGACATTGATTACAGATACACATACTTTTGCAGGCACGAGGGGTGGCTATGTTACACCTAACAATAGGTCAATTACTTTAAACTAACATAATGTTACTTGACTAGAAAGTTTATATTATGACCTAAGGCTTATGGTTATGAAACATATTTCAAATAACAAGCGCATGGATAGAAAACAATTCATAGCCAGCTACTGTTATTCGTGATTTTTCTTTTTTTTTTTTTGTGCTCTATAAATTTAATTATTGATAGATTCTTTTGATACTCAGCATGTAGGAAAGTTTCGTCTTTAACGTTGAGAGGTCAGAAAAGTTAAAAGTCTACTATTGCCATACCCTAAGGAGCTGGCTCTCAAGGTCCTGTAGTTTCTGGCTAAGAACAGCGTTTTCTCTCACTAAGTTGGTACTGTCTTCTGACATCTTGCTTTTTAGATAACGGTCATGGTCCGCATTCATCTCTGTTTCCTTCAGTTTCTGACGTAATAATCGGATCTCATCCTGGAATAAAAAATTCAACATCATTCAAATACATCAGTAATGATTATTCCACATTTACGTTTTATCAAAAATATAGAGTTTCAAAAAATGTATCTACATTTGGGTGTATCAACAAAAGCTTTCGTGAGGAATGGATCTTTTTTAATGATTCTCTCATCATTAACTTCATGATATACCCACTACCTTTCTGAAACAGCTTTTAATTTTTAAAATGGGAATCTTAAACAAGATTGATAATTTTGTAAAGTCGCAAAAGTTATTAGGGTACCGTTAATACACTTATCATCACCTTCTGAACAATTAAATTAAAATGAGTTTAAAGTTAATTTTCATAACACAGATCGTATTATGTGTTCCACTGTCGTCAAAAACTGAGCGTTAATTAACTATCATTGCGCCTGATAGCAAAACCGCGAAATGAATCTGCACTGTTAACATAGATTACCAACTAAGGCATTTGTTTGGTGCTGTGACCTCATCTTAGGCCATAAATACAGGGTACATTTTTCTATGTTATTAATGTTTTTAAGAAGTTTTTTTTTTTTTTTTTTTGGAAAGGTAGTGGGGCTTTAATTAGGGAATAATCAATAGCCATTTACAACAGTAGATATCTCTACATCACAAAGTGTTCTTAAGACAGCTGTTATCCTGACTTTTGAACCCACACTGTTGGCCTTTGACCTCAGACTAAAGTCATTATTGAACTTGCCAATGACCTATATATAGTCTTGACTGCAGTCTTTGCAACATGATACTTTAACCTTGACCTTAGCTCATGGTCGTTAGTAATCTTGTCTTGTATCTATACAGCTCTCTTTAATACAACCTTGAACTTTGACCTTTGAACTCACCTTAAGGTCATAAGTAATCTTGTTTTGTATCTATACTGCTTCTTCAATACAACCTTGACCTTTGACCTTTGAACTCATCTTAAGGTCATAAGTAATCTTGTCTTGTATCTATACAGCTCTCTTTAATACAACCTTGAACTTTGACCTTTGAACTCACCTTAAGGTCATTAGTGATTTTGTCCTGTATCTGTACGCTATTGTTGTAGTATTTATCCTCGATCTCCCGTAACTGTGTCTCTGTACTCAGTAGTTCTGACCGTTTCTCATCTAAAGCAATCTGAGTCATTTTGTGCTGTTCTGTCCTCTGGTCCAACTGATCAAACAATGAAAAAATGTCTGTTAATCTTAAGATATTGATGGTCTTTTGTCAAAATTAAAATTTGAGTACGATGAAACTTTGCATTAATTTTTTCGCCTATTTTTATCATATTGGCTAAATGAAAGTCAAACATGAAAAGAAATGACAACAATATTGTTTTAATTTGTATTATTCTTTATTGTTTAAAGATGTGGCCTGAATATTGGTATCCATAATAGAATTTAAAGGTATCATCTGATGCTGAAACAATATTTTATAGGATACTCATGCCTCTAGTATGGTGATTTTGGTCTGTATTCCTTACTTAATAATTACAAAATAAAACCTTTACCAACATACTGTTGTGTCGGATGTGGGTTCTTTAGAGTTAGGTCATATTTGTTGATTCTTATATGTGGATACGCAAGTCTTTGTATGGATACACAAGTATTTAATGTGGATACATAAATCTTTGATGTGAATACACAAGTCTCATATGTGGTACACAAGTCTTTGTATGGATACACAAGTCTTTGTATGGATACACAAGTCTTTGTATGGATACATAAATCTTTGTATGGATACACAAGTCTTTTTATGGATACACAAGTCTCATATGTGGTACACAAGTCTTTGTATGGATACATAAATCTTTGTATGGATACACAAGTCTTTGTATGGATACACAAGTCTCATATGTGGTACACAAGTCTTTGTATGGATACATAAGTCTTTGTATGGATACACAAGTCTCATATGTGGTACACAAGTCTTTGTATGGATACACAAGTCTCATATGTGGTACACAAGTCTTTGTATGGATACACAAGTTTTTGTATGGATACACAAGTCTTTGTATGGATACACAAATCTTTGTATGGATACACAAGTCTTTGTATGGATACACAAGTCTTTGTATGGATACACAAATCTTTGTTGTGGATACATAAATCTTTGTATGGATACATAAATCTTTGTATGGATACACAAGTCTTTGTATGGATACACAAGTCTCATATGTGGTACACAAGTCTTTGTATGGATACATAAGTCTTTGTATGGATATACAAGTCTCATATGTGGTACACAAGTCTTTGTATGGATACACAAGTCTTTGTATGGATACACAAGTCTTTGTATGGATACACAAGTCTTTGTATGGATACACAAGTCTTTGTATGGATAAACAAGTCTTTGTATGGATACACAAGTCTTTGTATGGATACACAAGTCTCATATGTGGTACACAAGTCTTTGTATGGATACACAAGTCTTTGTATAGATACGCAAGTCTTTGTATGGATACACAAATCTTTGTATGGATACACAAGTCTTTGTATGGATACACAAGTCTTTGTATGGATACACAAGTCTCATATGTTGTACACAAGTCTTTGTATGGACACACAAATCTTTGTATGGATACACAAGTCTTTGTATGGATACATAAGTGTGTGTATGGATACACAAGTCTTTGTATGGATACACAAGTCTTTGTATGGATACACAAGTCTTTGTATGGATACACAGGTCTTTGTATGGATACACAAGTCTTTGTATGGATACACAAATCTTTGTATGGATACACAAATCTTTGTATGGATACACAAGTCTTTGTATAGATACACAAGTCTTTTTTTGGATACACAAGTCTTTGATGTGGATACATAAATCTTTGTATTGATACAAAAGTCTCATATGTGGTACACAAATCTTTGTATGGATACACAAATCTTTGTATGGATACACAAGTCTTTAATGTGGATACACAAGTCTTTGTATGGATACAAAAGTCTCATATGTGGTACACAAGTCTTTGTTTGGATACACAAATCTTTGTACGGATACACAAGTCTCATATGTGGTACACAAGTCTTTGTATGGATACACAAGACTTTAATGTGGATACACAAGTCTTTGTATGATTACACAAGTCTCATATGTGGATACATAAGTCTTTGTATGGATACACAAATCTGTGCATGATTACAAGAGTCTTTACATGGATACAAGAGTCTCAAATGTGGATATACCTGAGTCTTTAGTGTAGAGATTTTGAGCTCAGCATTCCTTATAGCTGTTGCACTCATGTCTAGTTCACGTCGCGCCTCACTGACTTGGCTGTCTTTGTTAGCTAAGTCATGCTCCAGTAAATCTCGTGTCTTCTTCAGAGAGACGATCTCGTCCATCAGTTGTCGTTTATCTCGCTGTCTACATACTGTTAAATAGCAACAACAGAAAATGTTAGATTTAAATTTTGAATTGGTTTAGATAATTTCTGCATGAACTTTGAATACATCATTTCTTATCCCCTTCATCATTCAGTTGTTCCTCACATCGTTTCTGCACACAGACAAAATGAATTCTTACCTTTTTTGTCCCTCAGTCACTCCTTCAGTCTTTCCTTCTTAGAGATAAATCAATTCTTACCTTCTTTGTCCCTCAGTCACTCCTTCAGTCTTTTCTTCTTTGAGATAAATTGATTCTTACCTTCTTTGTCCCTTAGTCACTCCTTCAGTCTTTTCTTCTTAGAGATAAATCAATTCTTACCTTCTTTGTCCCTCACTCACTCCTTCAGTCTTTCCTTCTTAGAGATAAATCAATTCTTACCTTCTTCGTCCCTCAGTCGTTCCTCTAGTCTTTCCTTTTCACAGATGGATTGAGCAATGGACGAGTCTTTATTTTTACACTCCAGCTGAGCATTGTCCACCTCAGTCTGCATTGCCTGGAACACATTACATAATCAGGTTTCCAGTTAATGTTAGAAAGATATACATTGTACTGAAGACAAATTGATTTTTCGTTTTCTCATTTACCACTTAAATTTCAAAATAGACTAATCCAGCCTTTGAACTGAAAGAATCTAAGTGTGTCTTCAGGGGTGAGTGGGTTCATCAAGTAACATCTGTATGACATGAAATCAGGACACAACTGAACTGGATAAACACTAGTAACACAACATTCTCCTACCCCTTCCATATATGTATGGTATACGGGTAACACAACATTATCCTACCCCTTCCATATATGTATGGTATACGGGTAACTCAACATTCTCCTACCCCTTCCATATATGTATGGTAGACGGGTAACACAACATTCTCCGACCCCTTCCATATATGTATAGTAGACGGGTAACACAACATTCTCCTACCCCTTCCATATATGTATGGTATACGGGTAACACAACATTCTCCTATCCCTTCCACATATGTATGGTATACGGGTAACGCAACATTCTCCTAACCCTTCCATATATGTATGGTATACGGGTAACACAACATTCTCCTATTCCTTCCACATATGTATGGTATATGGGTAACACAACATTCTCCTACCCCTTCCATATATGTATGGTATACGGGTAACACAACATTCTCCTACCCCTTCCATATATGTATGGTATATGGGTAACACAACATTCTCCTACCCCTTACATATATGTATGGTATATGGGTAACACAACATTCTCCTAACCCTTCCATATATGTATGGTATACGGGTAACACAACATTCTCCTACCCCTTCCATATATGTATGGTATACGGGTAACACAACATTCTCCTACCCCTTCCATATATGTATGGTATACGGGTAACACAACATTCTCCTACCCCTTCCATATATATGTATGGTATACGGGTAACACAACATTTTCCTACCCCTTCCATATCTGTATGGTATACAGGTAACACAGCATTCTCCTACCCCTTCCACATATGTATGGTATATGGGTAACACAACATTCTCCTACCCCTTCCATATATGTATGGTAGACGATTAACACAACATTCTCCTACCCCTTCCACATATGTATGGTATATGGGTAACGCAACATTCTCCTACCCCTTCCACATATGTATGGTATACGGGTAATGCAACATTCTCCTACCCATTCCATATATGTATGGTAGACGGGTAACACAAGGTTCTCCTACCCCTTCCATATATGTATGGTAGACGGGTAACACAACATTCTCCTACCCCTTCCATATATGTATGGTAGACGGGTAACGCAACATTCTCCTACCCCTTCCATATATGTATGGTAGACGGGTAACACAACATTCTCCTACCCCTTCCATATATGTATGGTAGACGGGTGGGGTTTGGGGGAGTTCATAACAACTAAAACTTACCCTCAGTTTGACGAGCATTCTCTCCGCCTCCGCTGTCATCTGCGGGTGCATCTCAGTGGCCTTACGAGCCTGGTCCCTAGTACACATAGGTCAAGGTCAAACATATCACACCAAATTAGGTTTAAAATCATTTAAAATTATTTTGATAGATATACTGATTTAAGAGATTTAAATTACAGGTCTCTGGGGTGGAGGACCACTTTATAACCACTTACTCAGTACCATACCTAGAAACTGCCCCTGTTATGGGCTACTGACATGAAGAAAGGGTCAGGAACATTTTTTTTTTTTTTTCAATCTGTAGCCGAGTGGGCTTATCAACTTAAATTTTTAGACTTATGTAACAAAGTGTTATAGTTTCTTAATAAACATAACCTCTACCTCTGCCAGGGATCAAACTTGGATTACTATTCTGGCGCTCAACCGACTAAACTAACGAGGTCTTCCTAGCTGTCAGGTATATTGCAGCTAGTATTGACAATATTTAAATGTATTTTTCCATAATTAGTAATTTGTCCTCAATCAGTTATTTTATTACCCAATTCACAAGACTTAAGGTAGAGGACCATCAAGGGAAATAACTCTGTCATGCCGACAGTAATCAGTAAAGGATATAGATAGTTTGATTCCAGCTCCAGGAAGTAAATCTGCTGCTGTAGATTTTTTATATACTCTGCTTCGATGTTTCCGAGTTCATGTGTCCCTGATCCGGATTTGTTCAACTTCCTGTTTGTATAGAAAAGCTGTTAATTATTCATGTTGATTTAATTTGTCAAATTGACAAGAAGAAAATATCTTCAATTATTTCAAAATTCATAATTACAACCTTTTAAAATGTTCTTCAGTGAGACTAGCCAAGTATTTTTTATTACAATTACGCTTTTGAAGGTAAATATCAATTAACGTAAAATCACATAATGGATTTACGAGCATAACATATTTTTTCAAGAAAAACAACATAAAATTTGCATATACTATCTAATAACATCACAATTGATACCTACCAGCAAGGGCAGATAACTCTGTAATATGCTAAGACAAAAGAGAGTCACCTTCACCACTTACCCAGTGCTTGCTGTGCCGTTAAATGTAGCGGCCAGACTTCCTGTCGACTTTCGCAGTCCAGCACTAGACATGCCAGATTTTGATTTCTTCATCTTGATGATGGAATGTTTCGGTAGACCTGCACTGGTAGGGACGTCGGTTAGATAAGGTCCTGATAATAAGAAATTGGGTAAAATTTGGTTAAATAGTGTAAAATCGGGGTAAAATCAAGGTAAAATTGGGTAAAATATCCAATATAATAATCATAATGTCACTCTTTTTTTCCCCCTTTTTTTTCCCAAATTGAAAAATTGTCTATACATTACATTACCAGACATTTTTTCCCTTTTAATTTCAATCAATAGTATATAAAGAAAATATTTCATATTACCTTCAATTCCTATATGTAAGTAATATATCATTAATTAAGCTTTCTGCACATTGGTAATTAATCATTTGAATTGATAAAATTCCAACTTCACCTAAAATGTAAATATATTATATAATCTTTTTTTTTTTTTTTTTTTTTTTTGCAAAATTATAGAATCTTCAAACTTGAATTTAAGGCTATAACATGCACAGGAACTGATTGATGTGGACATGCTAATATTTCATAATTTATGAAGTCTAATCTATCAATACATGTTTAACATCAATATTAAGAAATCTAAATGGTGTATTACAAAAATGCCTTGATGTCAGTGATTCCATACTCCTATCAATCACTTTCCGACACAGACGATATTACAGGTAGAGAGTGAATGTTTTGCATAAGATATCATAACTAGCTGATAGCTTATTTCCTTATTATACCCCAGTCAACCCCCTTAAACAAGTTACAACCCCCTCCCCTAAATATAAATTGGAACAAACAGAAATGAGTGACCAACTGGACAGGATTAGTACATACTTGCCAACTTTTCGAAATTCCAATGGGAGTAATTTCAGTTATTTAACCTCAAGAAAAAAGTCTACTCAGTAACCCCCTATGAAGAAATTAAAGATTGATTTTTGCATATTTTGACCTGTTCTTTCTGATAGAATAGTACGATTTTGACATTTTGAATACAATTAAAGAATTTGGACTTGCTAAAATGCCCTAAAGGGGGTTCAAAATCGGAAGTCTCCCTCCTCCCGGGCAAGTATGTTAGTACCTCCAATTCCATGGCGGAGGCATGAAAGGAACTCTGGACTCAAACAAGAAATTATTGTCAAAGTGATGATTTCCAATGGTAAATAAGGAAGAAACTTTTTTTTTTCTTCAAATCTTTAATTTAGTAAAAGGTATGAGTGATTGCATGCTATAGAGAAGCATACAAGATAGACAGATAGTGATGCTGTTAGCTCAGAAACTATTACTACGTCTACATCTACCTTAAGTCTAATCTTATTTATCATGCTTCATCTATTAGAACCTTTAATGAATCATTACCTTTTGGCTGAAAGAAAATTGTCGATACATCATGTATTACCTTTCTAATGTCAAAGGTTATTTGTTCTGTCTTAGGTCAGAGGTGATATTACCTGTCTCAGTTCAAAGGTGATATTACCTGTCTTGGGTCAAAAGTGATATTACCTGTCTGGGCTCAAAAGTGATGTTACCTGTCTAGAGTCAAAGGTGATATTACCTGTCTGGGGTCAAAAGTGATATTAGCTGTCTGGGGTCAAAGGTGATATTACCTGTGTGGGGTCAAAGGTGATATTACTTATCTGGAGTCAAAGGTGATATTACCTGAATCGGGTCAAAGGTGATATTACCTGTCTCAGGTCAAAGGTTATGTTACCTGTCTCTAGTCAAAGGAGATAGTACCTGTCTGGGGTTAAAGGTGATATTACCTGTATCAGGTCAAAGGTAATATTACCTGTATGGGGTCAAAAGTGATATAACCTGTCTCAGGTCAAAGGTTATGTTACCTGTCTCAGGTCAAAGGTGATATTACCTGTCTCAGGTCAAATATTAAGTTATATGTCCAGGGTCAAAGATGATATTGCTGGTACAAAATTAGATACACCATGAAATCAAATGTTATTGATTTATAGGTTACATTGCAGAAAAATTCTGTGATTGATAAAATCAAAAATTTGTTCTATTATTTTTTTTTCAATGATTTAAGAGCCTGGGCACATATTGGATTAAATACAGTATTTCCATTGTGAACCACACAAACATTCATACAGACATTTAAGGATACAATTAAAATTGCAATTTATTAGATTAATGGGAGAGTACAAATACAATGTACATGTTACAAGAAATACAGTTTCTGAGAAATTGTATAAAATGGATTGATAGACAAAATGTTTAATTATATATCATCGTTTTAATTTAAATATCAAAGGCTTCACAAACGGCAGTGGATAATGAAATAAAACAAGAAAGAACAACAATAACAACTGTTACATAACAAAAAAAAACCAGGGAAATATCAACACAGAGAGTAAAATATCAACAAAGACAGTAAAATATCAACAAAGACAGTAAAATAATTACAGAATCATGATCAACATGTACACCAGTATCATCATTAAATATATCAGCATTGACACTAACGTGCTCTCGGGCCAGTTCATCAAATTTAAGAAATTCCTTTTAAAACTGAAAATTTCCCATTGGAAAGCATTACTACTGTAACAGAAGTTAAGGAAAGTTTCTGAACATAAGATTTTTCTCTGAACTTCTGTGGAAATCTTAAGTAAAAAACAGTAAGCTTCCTTAAGTTAAGAAAAGTTCCTTAATTTAGATTTTTTTTCCCTTAACCTTAATCATGCTTTCATGTGGAAAATCTTAAGTTCAGAAATTCCTTAACGTTAAGGACTGTTCATGAAACTGACCCCAGACATCTAAATCTAGCAATTTATCGAAATAGATATGAATATAAGTTTTTTTGTTCCAATATATACTTATACCTTAAAGATGCTCCACCGCTGACAAATAGTATTTTTTCACTATCAAAAACAGGAGCAGACTATTTAGTATTTTTTCTTCAGTTACAAAAGTTACTTACTTTACACCATTACCACCATTGAAAAGTTTGAGCTTCTAATTTTACTTTAAGTTAAAAATATGAAAAATAATTAATTGCATCCCGAAAAAATTCCCTGGCACTATATCCTATATGGAATGAAGGACTGATTGCGCATGCACTGCACCAAAAGCAAAATAAGCTATTTTATATTATTTTTTGTGTTAATTAGACATATATACACGATTAAACACCTATTATTGTTCAAATGATGAATATCATTTATGCTCTGTCGGCGGTGGAGCATCTTTAACCCTGTTTAAATATTGTTCTGAAATTTGGCATTACCTGGAGCATGTCATTCCCTAATTGTCATATCAATTAATACTAATTAACAAAGAGTGGAGAGATAGGCGGTATAAAATTAGAGAATGAATTTGGTGATGTTACACAAAGCATTTAAAAGGTAATCACCAAGTCTGACAGTGTATACATCTGGCAAATCTATGTGCAATTTGTGATTACATAGTAAATAGCCTTACTTTTCTATCATCTCCCCAAAATGACTGAAATTTCTCCACCCCCCCCCCTCCTTCTTTTTTATTTGAATCAATGCAGAAAACATTGTTATAACGAACCTATGGGCCAACAGAATCACTTTGTTCTAAACGTAGTTCATAATACACCTAATTACAGAAATGATAATTACTAGGTTATAACTATGAGCTCTTTGTACGTGAGTTTGTTATAAACATTTTTTTCTGTATTGAACAATGTGGAAACCCGAAACACACTAAGAAATTTATAGCAACATTCTTGATTTAATTAACATTTCTTTCTTCTGAGGAATTTCAGTCATTTTGAGGTTTTAATTTTTCAATCTTGAAATCAGTAAAGGCTTGTGATTTCAGATTGCAGCTATCAAATTTTTCTCCAACTTTTTTGTTACCTTTTTGTGAAGCAGATTCGTTTTCATCTGAAATAATTTGTTGACAAATATGCAGAGCTTGTTAATATACATAAATACATTAACTTAACACATCAGCATGAAAATTCTATTATGTATTTCACAGAATCACTATTGTATATTACAGAGTTATCTGCCCCTGCTGATTGTTACCATGGTTTGCGTTTATGCCATCCATATCATTTTTAAGCACAGTAAATGAAATTCAAAAGGACACCATTTTTTTCTCTTAAAGTCCATGCCAGAGATACCCCATTTTATCTGAGAAGAACCCCTTTATTTGAACACCCTGGTTAAAATATAATCTATGACTTTGTGAGGACATTGTTCTTCTTGGTGTATACAATATAATTTATGATCAAAACAAAATGATGTGGCATCTAACAACAAGGAAAGATAACTCTGTAAAATGGAATATTACAAACTCAATTTCTAGGTATGAATAGAAGGCTTTGGATTATCTTCCCTTATGAAAAATATTACAAAGTTGTATAGTATAATACATGATCATATGTGTTGATAAAAAATTTTTTGCCTTTCACTCTTCAATAATGTAAAAAAATGTTTAGAAGTATGGGTAAAACCAATTTTATATCCATATATATCTGACAACAACAATCATTTATAAAAAAGTATTGAAATTGGATCAAAAATTAAAAGAGAAAAATTCTAAAATTTGTGTAGAACAGCATTATTATATTTTCCCACATTTTATCATTAGTGTCTAGATCCTTTGACCTTTATTATACCTCGGATTGGTCTGTTTTGTACTTAAATTCAATACTCTTGGGAACTAAAAAAAAAACCGCTAACAGGTGTGTTTAAAACAAGAAATTCTACAATATTTAAAGAATATATCTGCTTCAAAACTAAACATTTTAAATCCATAATCATGCCCAGTCAAGTCTCAGTATACACTGCATTAAACCATTCTAAATTTAAAGACCAGCAAATTTAACTAGGTAACCTGTAGTTCAATACTGGTGTTTTATATGAAATATATATATTGGAAATCAATGAACCGGAAAAAGGAATAGCATAGCTGTCAATAACTAACTGAAAATAATAATAGATATCTAGTATAAGTGCTATACTCACAAGTGTTTTGGTACATCACAATGTCGATTGAGAACCACGGTTAATATCACCTAATCTTTAACGTCTTATTTACATTAAATACCCATAGGTGTAAACCGGAAAGTTGCCAAAATTTGTAAATAAATCTGACCCTGCCCTTACCTCCAAAAACATTATAGACTCTTCCATTTTATGAATATGTAATGAGCACTAAGCCTAATTTAAATATGAATGCAAATTGTCAGAATAATACATGTGTCTTTAATAGGGGTATTCCTAAGTCTGTCAATCACAATGTTCAATAGGTGTTGAATGCAATCTTTGATCCGAGCGGAATCTTCTTTCAGCTCGATCTGTGATTTACTAGATAGACTACTGCTAAACAGGTTGAAGTCTTTTGCACCCTAAAGTAGATATTTATCGGTTTTAAAACACAGGATTCAGGTAAGAATCTGAGATTCTAAAACTTAAGTAAAGAAATTATATATTTGTCTACTTGAAATTTGTCTTTAAGTAAATTTTACAATTGTAATTTTTTTTCTTAGACTTTTATTTATGATTTAATTTTAGTAGAACTGTAGAAAAAACATTAATTTGTCAAATTCAAAACTGTTCTATCAGGGTATTTGATGTTTGGGGGAAAACAATTAACATAATTTCAAAAAAAAAATTCACAGAATCCAGTTTTCAAGCTGAAGTAAGAATTGAAAAGTATGCAAGATGGTAATGTTCTGTTTAAAAATCCAGGAATGATTGGAGTGGCTTTGTTACACAAAGTGTGGTTCAAATAAATGGGTATAGAAAAAAAATATTTTGAATGTTTTAAATAACAAAGCTATCATATAGATCTGCATTTTCTTTATGTTTAAATCTTCAAAAAAATGTACATGTAAAATTCCAATGTTAACAACCCAAATCTAAAATTAAAGCTTCCTTCACATATGATAACCTCTACAGATATTTATCATGGGTCCTGTCCATCGATATCGTCAAAAAGTATTAGGGGAATACAAAGTGTTAAAGTGACTCATTTTTAGAAATTAATTATTTCTAAAAAAATCTTCTTTTTTTTTTTAAATTTTATACATACAAGTTACAACACTGGGGGCATTCCTATAGATTTATCACTGAAATGACCATTCATGACTTTTTTACATTGATTTATGGAAACATTTAATTCTATTGTTTTCATGTACAGAGGTCAACAAGTAATCAAATATTGCAGTTCAGAGATATAAATGCAAAAATGTAAGACAAATACCATTTGCGATACATTAATTTTATCTTTATAAAGGTTTTGAGCAAACTCAAAGGAGTGGATACTTTAATTAGCTCTGCCACGCGAACGGTTGTAGGCAGTTGTGTATGGTCAGTACTCCATAAATATGTGATTAGATTCTATTGTTGAAATATTAGGTTCATTTATTAGTTTTTCATAAATGATTCTTTTGCTTGATTTCACATCCATTGTTTCCGAGTTGAACTGTACAAATTTAGATATGTTATATATGCTTTTTAAAAATATTATATATATTAACTACAAATATGTTTGTCTTGTGGGGACATTGATCATTCTCAAAATATTGACGTAATATTTTATTTAGTTCTTAAAGTTGATTAATGACAATAAAGGCTTATTTGAAATTGCTTCTACTATTTCTTAAGTATTTATTCTATGATATAACAAAGTTGTAAAATTACAAGAAAAAAAAACACTCTTTGGAAAAATAAGGAAATAACATGACCAGAAAACGGTTTTGATTTTGAAAATACATTTGCAAGAAAATGTTGATATCACTTTCCGTTTTTGTATTGATTGGGAGTCACAAAATGAGCCTTCCTTATCATGTCAAAACCTTAGATAAAAAGAAAACGACCCTGAATAGTTTTGTAGACACAATAGATTAAATCCTTTTCAATTTCACGTCATCGCAAATGTTAAAAGTCGGCCTAATCATGTCGCCTTTCATGGACATTTAAATACCTTTCAATCGCATTTGATTGGATTAGAACTAGAATCTCGATACTACAAATATATAACATGATATAAATGAAAAAATTATTTCCTTTAGTTAATGGTGTTTCATCAAAAGAGAAAAAAAATATATTTTAAGTAAAGTCTCAATAAAGCATTGAAAATAATCTGAATTCCTGAGAACGATAGTATAAATGTAGATGATTGGAGGAACTGCTTCAAAACAACAATATTTTCCAGAAAATGTATAGTTGTTAACATTCTGACTGGTCAAATATCAAAAGTTGATAATTCTAATCTTTAATTTATTAGCAAATACCATGCATCTCATTAAATGATCTAATTGTGTCAGTAATTTTTGCTAATGTAAAATCATGCTTCAATCTACATGACAGCAACTAAGAAAGAAAAATTCAATTTCTTTGAAGAAAAAAATAACAAAATCTAAATTAAATTAACAGTTTTATATAAGCACTATGATAGATCTAATAGTGCTGACAAAAGACGTGTAGTTCAAGCATTATTTTAATTTTATTGGCCATCATGCAATTGCAAATTGTGTAAAAACCTACAGACTGGTGATCGTCGTATCAGTTCACACCAAGTACAGAATTTTTTTTGTACACATGTGTACATGTATGATTTATTGATAATAAAAAGCAAATATATTAGTGTTTTCATTGTAGAAATCTGCTTAGTAACATGTATCAGTACTAAAACAGTATAAATAACTTTTATACACAAAAATTGGGTGCGTACATGTAATAATACAATATTTCACATGGCGAGAACTGGTACTTGGAGCGATCTGGTCATCAGTCAGTCAATATGTTAGATATTACATCAAGTTGTGATAAGTGACAATATTTATCAAAAGCTTACATAATTAATGTGTACATATCAAAAGCTTACATAATTAATGTGTACATATGGGGCATCCAACTAATGCTTATAGTACGCACCTCGGGCACTTAAGAGTCTTGTTGGAGAAGGACTCCGAGACCTCAGGCCATTCATTCGTGTTGGTGATGGACTCCGCGAGCGGAGAGTTCGTGACCACTCGAGAACATCAGGTGGTTGAACTCCAATAGGCATGGTAATCCTTCCATTGTCTGCCATAGTTTCACTTACTTAAGGTGAAATCAAGTTTCGGTAGATATATATGCACTAGACTTTTTTAAGTTCACACACAACAGGTGGCCACACTTTACGGTGTAATCTTGTGGTACTCTAAAAGACTTCAAAATAAAGGTGATACACACAATGAGCAAATCCAGTATTCGACCTACATGAAGTCAATACACATCTTGTCGTTTGTGAAGCCTTTCAGTAAATCAATCACCACAAATGAACACAATATGATATTCAGTCAATAGTTCTATTAACAACTAAAGGTATATTATAGAGGTTTAGCTACACACAAAAGAGGCGGGGCTTCAGTTAGACCCGCTCTTGTAGGGGTGGAAAGGTTCAGAGCAAAAATTTGGTTAGTTCTACCGGGACAGGAGAAAATAGGCATCTGAACATTTGCGTTAGATAATTGTGGATGGGATTTTAGACAAGAATATGTTAGTTTTTATATTTATTTGGTAAAATTGCACCAGCTTACCCCCTTGCAGTTTCTCCGAAGACCTTAGTCCATCTACTTTTCCAAATGTTGATGTTATCCGGGACATGATTTCCACAAAAACAAGTCAGGATCTGTTTTCCTCTATCGGGACGCCTCGGATTTTTGTTTTCCTTGGTAGGGTTCGCACGAAAACTTCCGAATATTGTTGTCCATTGGCAACGGGTAATATAAAAGAAATAAAGCGAAACGAAATTAAAATTATATGTTTACATTTTAAGGAACTCATTAGAGTATGACCATAGAAGATGTTAAATAAACATACATAATTTGACAGTACCAATTCACACACGATAAAATGTATTTTTCTCGTTTTTAATGTAAATCACAGTTGCGTCCCTTTAAGTAACGTTGTATTAAGGTGGTATGTGGCCTCAGAAATGTTTCTGACTTTTTGGCATGCTCATTTGTTCGGGTTTTCTGTGTACTCCTTATAATATGGATACATATATCTAAAGTTCATTATTTTTTCAGATATCCAATGATATCGCGGGCTCCATTTTTAACAGTAAAACTGCTTTTAAAAGTAGACAGATTTTTTAAAGAAACACGCTCTTCCGGATTGTCTGGGTAACCAATTGTTAATATCGTAAACCAGATACTGGGATAGTGAGCAGCTCTGGTAAAATAGCAACATACGTTGACGCAATCAAACATTTTGCATTCATATATAATTCAATTGTGAAAGTACCAGTTTTCGTCACACGTGCGAGGAATTTCCCACACGTGTACGAACACACCGTCACTGTGTAAGGTCAACCCAGGTTCGGGGCCCAAGGTTCTGTCCGGACTTAATTTGTTAGCTTTACCAAAAAGGATACCATTGGATGACATAAAGACTAAAGACAAAATTTGCCAACAAATCAATTGGAGGAACTATAGTGTATAGGACTAGCTAATATCAATAATCTGGCAAAGACTAGAATATAAAATCTCATAATATCAAAACAAGGAATTCTTATGAAGGAAAAGGAAAAATGTTGTTCGCACACTTTAAAGGGACAATTCACTCAGAGGCTAATTCTTTTACATAACCAAGAAGCAAAATATGGCATAAATGTATTGTTCTACATTTCTTATGAAACCTATAAAATAAAATATTGACAAATTCCACGTCATTGTTTAGTATTTTAATCTATACAATACGATTCAGCAGGTAAAATGTGTTCGCTGTATCTATACCCGAGCCAACGTCACGCACGTTTAACAAATGAACTGCATAACCACTGATGAGGTGATAAAATGATTTTTTTAGAGGAGCCAATTCACCTAACAAGGTAAACACACTATTGTCAGAGCGATTTGAGCAGTTCTAGACAAAAGTAGCATTACTCTACGAGCAAGGGACAGGGTTCGGCATACAAGAAGTTCGACCACAATGTGTAATGGCGGACAGCGAGCGAGTTTGAACACTCCACACGCATTTCACCACCATGGGCTTTTCTGGCATATTACAGTAAAACCATCTGATCTAATTTCTATTAGAACTGGGTTTTTCCCGATATACATGTATGTACAAATTTTAATGTTCTTTTAGCCTGAATTGTCCCTTTAACACTTATAGTCCAACGGGTGACTGTTCATTACTCTCGGAACAATCAAGGATCTCACTTATAAATCCTTGGAACAATCAACTCATGTTGTAATGCGCGTCCAGTAGTTTCCGCCTTAATTGCGCGAATGTTGCTATATATATTATAATGAACATATTATAAAAGTATAACGATAATGACTAAAACTTATAGTCTTACAACTTGTACCACAAACCTTGTTAACTAACACAATGACAATACACGATGATTTGGAATGAAACACTATAAAACAGATATTTCCGTTCACTAACTATATAATTATATGTCGGCGAACTCGCTTAAGTCAACATCTGTTGGAACATATGGGCGCGACTTCGAAGATTCTGGATGCCATTTTAGACTGTCCTTAATGACCCCATTGCCATTGTGGTCAACGATGACCTCCTGATCCCGGGTAACTATGGTGTTACACGCCAAGCTTCTGGTCGTGGCCGACTGAGAAGGCCCTCGTCTTCTCTCGTCAGCAGCCTTTTCCCATTGTTCTGCCGCCTCAGTTGTTACAGCCTTTAACGGAATGGTAAAGTGTTCTGGTGACACAAACCTATATGGTTTTTCCTGTTGACGCCTGCTCCTACAGCTGTTGTGGAGTCTTGATGTTTCCTTACCAGTTGGCGTTTTATCTGGTTCCTGGTAGGGTGTTGGAACCTACACCAAGGAAATTGAAACTGGATTATTTAACTTTGGTGGATCCTCCCGCAGTGGCGTCTTAAGTCACTATAGTGTTAGAATTTTTCCACGCCTCCACACTTGGTTACTGCCGGACAGCTCATTCCAGGTGTCCAGTATTTGGTGTCATCATACACACAGGCAACATCTTCATCATTAACTGTCAACTCCATATTTCTGCAGACAAATGTATATAATCATGTAGACATCTGTCAGTACAATATACGTACTTTGATTTATGGAGAGTACATCACCGGAGGTTTAATAGTGCGCCCCGAACCTGGGTTGACCTTACACAGTGACGGTGTGTTCGTACACGTGTGGGAAATTCCTCGCACGTGTGACGAAAACTGGTACTTTTACACAATTAATGATAATATTTCTAGATTTTTTTTTGTATAGATCTTTTTTTTTGCCTTGTGTGTTCTCCCTTTTCTTAAAATATCTCACTTTTTGTTTTGTTAGTACCTTGCACCTATTTTGTTTGTATTCTAATTTGTTCATGTAACTTTTCGTTTACGCAGGAATAAAGATATAAAAGAATGAAAGCTATACGTAAATTTACATGAGGAGCTTTGGTCCAAGGACACCACCTTTAGAACTAATTGCTGGGGTCATTCAAAAAGTTTAAGGTTAAGTTTTGCAAATATTGCATGACACACCTGCCGTCTTTTCATCTATGCTTGATACTTGAGGGTTGTAATAGTGGATATAATTATCAAATTCCACAAACATATTCCGTCTTTGCATATTACAGTTAGCTCCCTTGCGGGTATGTATCAATTGTTACGTCATTATTTTGTGAGCGTCGTTTTCGCCGAAAAGTATGACGTTACGCTTGCAAAAACATGGCGTCACAATCAATACATATCCTCAAGGGCAGATAACTCTGTAATATGCAAGTACAGAATATGGCTATCAAGAAGACTTTGTTGTACTACAGGGATCTGATCAGTTACCGTTTATATAGTTATGGACCCACTAGAGTGTGTGTAGAGTATGATTTTTAACGATTTTGATTTTGGACCTCTAAAACGTCTTAAAGTGGTTTTAGGGCGCTCTGGTGCGTCCATAGTTAAGTAAACCGTAACTGATTCTCAGATCCCTGTGAGTTTCACCACCGATGAAGACCAGATACTAGAGTGAAGTACCGCCCAGGCATGGACTCACATTGGGATTTGACTGAAAATCCTGGATATTACAATAGTATCTTGGATACAGAGATGAGACCACCAGCTGGACTCTATTTTGGATGTAGATAATATTTGGAAAATACACCTTACCCGCTGCCATCTGTACTTTAAAGGGCCACCACTTTTACAAAACGGCTTTTTATCTTTAAGATGGGATTGTAAAGCGAGATTGATACCTATGTAGAATCACAAAAGTTATTCGCTTATCGTTAATACTAAACCATTCTAAATCATACAACAACTTCATCGGCACATCCGTGCAGAAGACAGGTATTTCTGGATTTCCTGGGTGTGTGGAACATGTGAGCGTCCTCAGTCAGCCAACGGGGAAAAAGAACCTTGCGGTGGTGTGGTTAGACATGGCCAATGCTTATGGATCAGTCCCACACACCAAGCTCATTGAATCTACAATGAATCTTTACCATCTGCCAGGGAAAATCAAAGTCATTGTCAAAATCTACTTCAGTGACATAAATTTTCGCTTTACAGTGGATGAAGTGACTGCAGAGTGGCAGCAACTGGAGAAGGGCATCATGACAGGTTGTACCATATCGCCAATCCTGTCCATCGATGAGCCTGGTAACCAAGGCCGCCGAAAGGGAAGCGAGAGGTCCAAGGATGGACCCTGGGATATACCAACCCTCATTGAGAGGCTTTATGGACGACCTGACCGTAACGGCAGCATCCCACGTACAAGCCAGATTGGTATTGACCGCACTGGAGGAGAACGTATCATGGGCTCGCATGAAGTTCAAGCCTCCCAAGTCCCGGCGCCTCGTCTTAGATAAAGAGACGCATTTGCCAGATGAAGGTGTAGGTGCAGGACGAAGAAATCCCAACACTAGTCAACAATCCAATCAAATGCCTAGGGAAATGGTTTGATGAATCACTGTCAGATAACAACTCCATAAAGATGGCTTTATCACAGGCAAGAGCATGGGTGAAAAAGTTGGATGGAAGCGAACTACCTGGAAAGTACAAAGCATGGACGTACCAACATGGGATTTTTCCAAGGCTGGTGTGGCTGTTGCTGATCTACGAGGTCCCAGTGACGAAAGTTGAGGGATGGAATGAGAGGTTAGTTGTTATCTGCGACGATGGTTAGGAGTCCCACCAGGATTTACTTTAGTAGGATTGTATGGTAAATCCAACCAACTACAATTATCGCTTTAATCCATAGTAGAGGAATTCAAGGTAGCGAAGTATCGTCTAGCCATGACATTGCGAGACTCTTTAGATGTAAAAGTCAGCGGAGCAGGCGTCCAGACAAGGACAGGAAGAAAGGTGTCAGCATTGACCTCTGTAGACCAGACTGAAAGTATGCTGGAACTACGGGATGTGGATGGAAGCACGTGCAGCGGAAGGCAAGGACTAGGGTTGCCAACACTTTCATCAATGGAAAACAGGTCAAAGCAAGTGAGGCGTAGGATGGTTCAGAGCGAGGTCAGGCGGGTAGAGGAGGACACGATGAAGGCAAAAGTTGATGCGCTGGGAAAGCAAGGGGCGTGGATGAAGAGGTCTTGTTCAGAAGTGTGGAGGAAGGCCCAGTACAAGATAGCATTCCTGTTAGGAGCTGCCTTCCCCAGAAAATTTTCATCAGTGGAGACTTTCTGAAGACCCATCATGTCAGCTCTGTGGGAGCCAGGGATCAATGGCCCACATTTTGTCAGGGTGTCAGACATCGTTGTCACAAGGCCAGTACAGATGGTGTCACGATAAGATCCCATAAGATCTCCATTGTAGAGGAAGAAAGGGGAAGGAAGCATTCAAGATTTTTGTAAAGGAGGGCGATACAGTGGAGCAGAAAAAGACAGCCTCAACATCACTGTTGGATAGAGGAAAGGACTGGGAGCTCAAAGTGGACGTGGATGGAAGACTTAGTGGAGGCTGCATTACGTCCCAACATGGTTCTGGTATCGCACCAGTCCAGAACTGTCATTGTAGTGGAGCTGACAGTACTTTGAGAAGAAATTTGTGACGATAGACTTATCAAGTGAGCACAGCGGGGCAGAAAAACAGGCATTTGAACTACATGGATGCCAGGAAGATGATGCAGCATTAGATCAGCTGTAAGTGTAGTATAAACTCTTCATCACCTTCTGAACAATGCAATTCAAATTAATAAAACATTAATTATCATAACGCGGGTCGTCTTATATTTCCCGCCAACGAAATGAATCTTCACTGTTAACATAAATTACAGTGAGGATATGCATATATTTTTGGTGTTGTAACATCATCTTATGCCATCAAAAGACGATTTCTTATGTTCTTTTTTTTTTTTTTTTTTTTTAATCAACTTTTGTTTCGGAAACTTTCCTTTCAAAGGTACATGTGGTGGGCCATTGAAAATGAATTAAGACCTACTTGGATTTCTATGGGCTTAATTTGCGCACATTTTTTGTATTTTCGTCACAATGACTCAGTAAAGTCCTCTCCCCCTGTTTCTAAAAAACAGCAACAACAAACAAAAAAAAAAAACAAACAAACAAACAAGGGCCCAATGGGCCCGAATCGCTCACCTGCAATCTGGTAATCATATACATGGTTCATACTTAACAAAAAGAGTAAATAAGAATTTATATCATCCCTAAGCACATTAGAGGCCTCTTTGCATCTTGGGTTATTAAAAAGAAGTCATTTAAAGATTTTAGCCTATTTGTGCCCTTTGACCTTGAATGAAGGTCAAGGTCATTCTTTTGAACAAACGTGGTAGCCCTCTATCCCAGCATGCCAGAGGCACAATATCAAGTCCCTATGCCTTTTGGTTTTTAAGAAGAAGTCTTTTAAAGATTTTAGCCTATTTGACCTCTGTGACATTGAATGAAAGTTAAGGTCATTCATTTGAACAAACTTTGTAGCGCTTCATCCCAACATGTCACATGCCCAATATCAGGTCCCTAGCCCTCTTGGTTATACAGAAGTTGTTTAAAGATTTTAGCCTATTTGACCCCTGTGACCTTGAATAAGTTCAAGATCATTCATTTGAACAAACTTTGTAGCGCTTCATCCCAACATGCCATAGGCCCAATATCAGGTCCCTAAGCCTCTTGGTTATTAAGAAGTCGTTTAAAGATTTTAGCCTATCTGACCCATGTGACCTTGGATGAAGGTCAAGGTCATTTATTTGAAGAAACTTGGTAGTCGTTTATCCCAGCATGTCACATGACCAATATCAGGTCTCTAGCCCTCTTGGTTATTAAGAAGAAGTCGTTTAAAGATTTTAGCCTTTTTGACCCCTGTGACCTTGAATATAGGTCAAAATCATTCATTTGAACAAACTTGGTAGCCCTTGATCCAAGCATGCCTCAGGCCTAATATCAGGTCACAAGGCTGTCTGGTTATTAAGAAGAAGTCGTTTAAAGATTTTAGCCTTTTTGAACCCGGTGACCTTGAATGAAGGTCAAGGTCATTCATTTGAACAAGTTTAGTAGCCATCTATCCCAGCATGCCACATGCCCAATATCAGGTCTCTAGCCCTCTTGGTTATTAAGGAGAAGTCGTTTAAAGATTTTAGCCTATTTGACCCCTGTAACCTTGAATGAAGGTCAAGGTCATTCATTTGAACAAACTTGGTAGCCCTTAATCCCAGCATGTCACAGGCCCTATATCAGGTCCCTAGTCCTCTTGGTTATACAGAAGTTGTTTAAAGATTTTAGCCTATTTGACCCCTGTGACCTTGAATAAGTTCAAGATCATTCATTTGAACAAACTTTGTAGCGCTTCATCCCAACATGCCATAGGCCCAATATCAGGTCCCTAAGCCTCTTGGTTATTAAGAAGTCGTTTAAAGATTTTAGCCTATCTGACCCATGTGACCTTGGATGAAGGTCAAGGTCAAGGTCATTTATTTGAAGAAACTTGGTAGTCGTTTATCCCAGCATGTCACATGACCAATATCAGGTCTCTAGCCCTCTTGGTTATTAAGAAGAAGTCGTTTAAAGATTTTAGCCTTTTTGACCCCTGTGACCTTGAATATAGGTCAAAATCATTCATTTGAACAAGTTTAGTAGCCCTCTATCCCAGCATGCCACATGCCCAATATCAGGTCTCTAGCCCTCTTGGTTATTAAGGAGAAGTCGTTTAAAGATTTTAGCCTATTTGACCCCTGTAACCTTGAATGAAGGTCAAGGTCATTCATTTGAACAAACTTGGTAGCCCTTAATCCCAGCATGTCACAGGCCCTATATCAGGTCCCTAGTCCTCTTGGTTATTAAGGAGAAGTCGTTGAAAGATTTAAGCCTATTTGACCCCTGTAACCTTGAATGAAGGTCAAGGTCATTCATTTGAACAAACTTGGTAGCCCTTAATCCCAGCATGCCACAGGCCCAATATCAGGTCACTAGGCCTCTTGGTTATTAAGAAGAAGTCGTTTAAAGATTTTAGCCTTTTTTAATAAACTTGGTAGCCCTTTATCCCAGCATGCCACATTCCCAATATCAGGTCCTAGGCTGTTTGGTTATTAAGAAGAAGTCGTTTAAAGATTTTAGCCTTTTTTACCTGTGACCTTGAACGAAGGTCAAGGTCATTCATTTGCACAACCTTGGTTGCCCTCTATCCCAGTATGTCACAGGCCTAATATCAGGTTCCTAGGCCTCTTGGTTATTAATGAGAAGTCGTTTAAAGATTTTAGCCTATTTTACCCCTGTGACCTGGAATGAAAGTCAAGGTCATTCATTTGAAAAAGCTTGGTAGTCCTTCATCCCAGCATGTTACATGCCAAGTATTGGGTCTCTAGGCCTCTTGGTTATGAAGCAGAGGTCACTGTCTTTCATTTGAACAAACTTGGTAGCCCTTCATCCCAGCATGTCACAGTCCCAATTTCAGGTCTCTAGGCCTCTTGGTTATTTAGAAGAAGTCTGTTAAAGATTTTCACCTATTTGGCCCCTGTGACCTTGAATGATGGTCAAGGTCATTCATTTGAACAAACTTGGTAGCCCTTCATCCCAGCATGCTTTAAGTCAAATTTCAAGACTCTAGGTCTCCAAGTTTTGGAGAAAAAGTTGTTTAAATTGAAAAGTTGACACTGGACGGCTGGACGGCCGGACGACGGATGCTGCACCATAGCATAAGCTCACTTGCCCTTCGGGCAGGTGAGCTAAAAAAACGGAGAGGTGTGTGGTGTGGTGACATTGAAGAGATTGATAAGTGAAATGAATTGAAGGTACATCCTGTTTCTGACCAAAACCACATCTACTTACTTAGCTCACTCACAGACATTATTTGCTGTCTAATGCAGAACCCCGGAGACTCCTTACATTACATCGTGTTTCTCAACATTATGTTTCCCCTTAAAAACCTTTTATTATTCCCCCCCCCCCCCCCCTTCTCATCCTCGGAATGCCTTCTCAGCAGTTTTCCCCCTTTTCAGATCTCATAGAATTATCACCATTTCTAACTCCTCTGCCTGTTTTCACATCAAAGTTTACTGCTACTAAAACCTGCCTCCTTCTCTCTCAACAAAACATCCTCACCGATATTCTTCCACCTTTTCTTAACAGCTTTGTCCTGTATCTGACCTAAGCTCCTTGATTCTCGCCAAAGAATCTTACGTAGCCGAGACCGTATCAAACAAGTTTCAGCTAACAGGAAGAACTTGATATATGTGTTTTCAAGATATTGGCCATCTTGAATTTCTTCAGATTGGCACGGAAAATAACAAAACTTAGCCAGAAACATCTCAGCTTAGTTTTTCTAAAATTCAGTTAAATCGTTCTGGTAGAACTCGAGAAGTTTTAAATATGTTTTCAAGATGGTGGCTGTGGAGGGCATTTCGGATTTCGGATCGAACCGAAAAATAACAACACTTTCAGAGCCATGTTTTAAGTAAGTCACACTTGAAGAACTTGAGAAGTTCAAAATGTGTTTTCAAGATGACCGCCATCTTGGATGTCGGATCAAAACGAAAAATAGCCACACTTGGTCATGACAATGTAATGCAAGCATCAGCTACCAGTAACTACAGTTGTGGAACGCACTACCGACGACACATGACAATAGAGGAAACGTGATTGCAATAGTTCTTCTAAGATCCAATTAACTTTTTAAACAAAATGAACACATGATTTTATTTGATGACATTTATTGAAAACAGCATTGTTGTGAGTGTAATCCTTCTACAACAATCGATGATGATATTGGGTAAATAACTCATGAGTATGCATGAAGATAACAACTGAAGAATATGCATGATGACAATGAACCAATGAAATCTTCACATACAAATCGATTCATTCCTCTTTAAGGAATCTTCACATACAATTAATTCATTTCTCTTAATGAATTTATAACATGCATACATGATGCGATGAAGTGAGCGTGGCTATCATTGCTTGGTCCCCAGGTTTGGGAATGAATGTCTTTAACAAATTTAACAAAATTATAGTCAACATGGACTAACCCCTCATTAGACGTATGGATTCTTCTACCTCAAGGGATAGAATAGTCCACCATAAATTAACAGGGGTGATCAAGGCACAAGTGTAATAAAGTATTAAATCTGTATAGAAATACTTGTCAATATGATGATGGATGGAGAGTTGTCATGAACAAGTTAACATTAAAAAAATATGTAGGCACTTGATTAAAATTTGCTGCATTAAAAATAGCTTGATGGATTATTGATATTATTTAGAAGTATGAACACATTTGTGGTATTATGAAATGTATTATGAAATGAAATGGGTTCTTTGAGCAAGATGCAACTTGCTAAAAGAAAGCAATGTTAGATGAGGAAATTGTCAAATAAGCAAAAACAAATATTTTTTTCTTAAAACAATTAACAAATATTTCTTTTGAACACATTAGGGCAAAGCATTTTTCATTATAAAATATACCTGTAGTTATGAACACATCTGTGGCAAAAATAACAAAAGTTGAAACATTTTGTGATGAAAATGTAAAAAATTAAGACTTAATGAAATTTAATGAAAATATTAAGGCACATGGATGATAAATTATAATGAATGGAATTTTGTTTATGTATGCTGTGTTAGGAACATTCTAATGCAATGTTTATAAAATGTTCTAACAAAGCAAAATTCAACATGTATTGAATAACACATTTCAAAACTACAGAATTAGATGGTTTAATCACTGTTACAAAAATACAGTGATATATATATGGCCCCATGGAATTTCTTCTTCTTCTGTTTAGCATGAAAAAAGTCTTGTGTTCATTAATATATTTCTCTTTTCTTCCGAGTGCATAGTAATGGAAAATTTGCTTGATTTCTCCTTGACATACGATAAACATATGCTTCAAAGATTATTAAAATCATACGCATTTTCTTAAAAAGCTTTGTAAAGCTTGAGACATTCAAACATTCGTTCCACGCCAGCTTTTCTTTACAATTTCAGCTCAATTTTGTTTACGGAAAAGAATGTAAACTAGGCCCAACTTTGTTTTATCATGCCTTGACAACATTTATCTAGGATTGTCATTGAAAATTGAAATCCTGATTTATAGTAGAAACTGATTTATAGTAGAAAATGTCTATACTCTGTGTCATCAATCATTTCCTATATCATACACTATCCGAGTCAATACCCAATACACACAAAGGGAAATAATCTGCAGGACAATGCCATAAATATAGTTTCTACATCAACGAAAATCAGGGAAATTAAATAATAATACTGCATATTACAAATGTAAAATCACGCAAAGAAAAAAAAATACACACACATGCAGTCTTTATATTATTAAACTTAAAAAAAAAAAAAAAAAATGTAAAAACAAAGATATTGAAATTCAATTTGCCCCAGTACTACCTGTATTTTCTGAAAATTTTATTGTTATTTTTCTTGTTTTTGTATTTTTTGGTTTTTTTTAAGTAATATTTTACAATTTTATTTTTAGCGAAAATTGGTTTAAATATTTCACGGTTGAAGTAAAATTGCAATAAAAAAATATATGAATACCCATTCCTTTAGAAGTAAATTCCTATTATAAATGTGCTAAAGAATATTTAGTCTTTTTAAACGATCAGAAGATAAATTCTACACTATAGTGTAATAAATCTATATGTAAGTACAAAACAAATACATTTTAGTATATGTACATATATATATCTATAAACCAGTGTAGCACTATTGTTTAAACTTTACATAAAACTGTTCAGTCTATAGTTGTATAGATATATAATATAAATATAGTTTTGGGTTTTTCTCTCTATTTTACAATTTACCTTATATATATATAGTGAGTCTGATATAGTGACCTATCTTTACTTGTAAATTAAATCTAGATGACCGTGAAACTTTGTTGTTTTCTAAAACTTGGATCACCATATTCAATATTGATTTTGATGGTAAAAACCTAACACATACTTTGTATCTTGTCACTTCAATTCTATTTCATTTGTCGGATTCAATTTCAGTCTACAATAGTTGTACATGTATATACATCAATTTATAAACAACGGGAGGGCATTTAATTGAAATTGATTTTTTTCTTCACTTTCTGCTAATGTGTTTTGAGGAATCACTTGGGCTAAGTTAATCAATATTTCTTCATGGGAAATTAAAAGCATTACAGAAACTCCTAAACTCATTTACTCCCCAACATCTGAACTGCTGAGTTTTAAGAATTTCCTCAAAATTAAAGCACGTTGATAAAATTGTGACCAACTTATTCTTGACAAACAGGCAAAATTGGAACATCTACACCTTTCAACAAACATAATGAAAGTAACTTCTCTTTCTTTTTCAAGACTTCATGACAATAATGTTGACATAACTAGATAGGCCATGCTTAGGGTATCATTCTATACTAAAGCTTAGGGTATCATTCTATACTAAACTGATATCATTGACCATAACATGTGAACTTTATAAAGTGATTTAAACATTTGCAGACCCCCGATCCCCACAAATACATCATTATAATGTACGGATGAGTACCACTCATCTCACCCATAAAAATTCAATTCAAATTATTCTCGTAAATAAATATATAATTTTCTACCTTTTTTCATAATTAATTCTTTTCTATACATTGCACTAGTTCAGGTTAAGAAACCAATAAATTACTAAGGGCTGTTCCAGCAAAACATATATGGCACCCAGGGAAGGCACTTTAAAAAATAGTATGTGCCATGGTAGGTTCAAAATAAAATCACTTCTGTGCCAGGGTGGCATTTCAATAAAATCAATTCTGTGGGTGGGTCTATCTGCAGAACTTTTTTTGAATTTGAAATAAAATGCAAACTTTGTGTTTTATAATGTTGCTCTCAGTCATCCTGACTACAAAAATAACTGTTGAGAAAAATGTTAATATCTGACAATATGTTGTTCATCTTCAATAAAAAAAAAACCCAATTATTTTATTTTCTGGGTGTTTTGATATAATATTGATAGAATATTATATTTATCTAAAACATTTTATATTTATTCAAACTTAATGGTACAGAGAAACAATGGATTAGTTTTGGCAAAATAACAGATCTTTATTTAAATTCACTGGTATTAAGTCGAGGAAAAAGTGGCAGTTCACAAGCTGAAGTGTGAATGTCCAGATGTCTACTCTTGCTCTTTAGTAGATTTTCCGCTGGCTTTACGAGGATTGTACCCTTATATAAATTTAGTAATAGATGCAGCATATCAAACAATAGTTCAATGCACCATATTCAGTGCAATTTTGGCCTAGGACTCCTAAGTGATACTAGAAATCAAAATAAAATTCCATAAAGAAATTGGAGTGAAATAAAAAAATTTAATCGCTTCTATGCCATGGTCTCATTCACAAAAAAAATTGATATGAGTGTGGGTCAACAAACTTGAAAATTACTACTATCGATAGGTCTTCCAATTTCAAAGTGCCTTCCCCCCCTACCATATATGTTTTACTGGAACAGCCCTAATTAAAATCCATTTCTGTACTATACTCCTAATTAACTAAATAAAGTTAATTAAATTTGTCAATCATTTGATTGGTCGGTGCATAGTAAAAGAAGTGGATCCAGTTATTCAAAGTGTCACAAGTTTTAATTTTTGTCAAAAATTTATATCAGCTGGTACTCAGTACTTTTTACTTGTTAAAATCAGACAGTATAGAAAAGTACCCCCTGAAATTGCAATAGTATTGCTTCTATTGGAAGATAATGAAACCTCTGCCGATATTGTCTTAACATTAGAGGATAAATCATTCAACAATTTCTTTATATTTCACAGATCCAATTGGTGCTATCAGCAATTACCAGCGTAATCACAAAAAAATTTCTGTCTATGCAACACGTTAGTTTTGAATTAGATTTTAAAGATCCAAGCCCACCCCTGAACAGTAAAGCTTTTGCAAAATTTCATGAAATAATTTCTTAGTTTTGAATTGAATTTTAAGATCCCAGCTTAACACTGAACGCTAGAGCTTTTGCAAAATTCCATGAAATAATTTGTTCCAAGACTTGTGACACTTTCTAAAACTGGACGATCATGATAAACCTGGATTTGTAACAGGTCGGTATTACTACATAATTCTGAGGTTTGGTTTATACATTATCATAAATACAACATAACAAATAAGGAGTCTCAAGCAACAAATAAAAACAAAGGATAAAAAAGAGCCTCTAATCTAAAGAAACAACAAAAAGGAAAATAACGGACAAACAAATACATACAAGATAAATGAAGCCACCTGCTTCAAAACTAAATTTTCAAATTCATTTCAAAGTCTAGTCATATTTCCTCTGGATCCTATGCTTTAAATTAATTTTACCACATGAAATATATAAAGATTTAATCATAAATCATTTGTCTTTGATGGAATAACAACTATGGTTTAGCGTCATAAAAAGCAAATTTAGTTTTTTTTCCTTTTCAATTTCATCTCATGTTTTGAAGTTGGCATTACGGTAGTTTTGAGTTTCCACAAAAATGCAAAATAAAGTATGATTTACCATTAATTAGTCCCATCTTCCGGTGATTCTAATTTTTGATATGCATTTTGCGATATCATAATCGCCGGAAAGTGGGACTAATCGATGAATCATACTTTACCCACATCGTTTTGGGATCTCGAAACCCCCATATTATTCAATTATTATTGGTTAAAATTAGTAGTTCATTTTGTGATTTTAATTTTTTTTTTATATAATCATTTATCATTTTTAGGGCAAAAGCATTAAATCAAACACAACAACCCACACAAATCAAACTCATGCAGCCATGCTTTAGGAAACTTTCACAACCCTGAGAAGCTATAACCCTATCAACATTTAGAGTCCTTCTCTATACAATTCTAACAATCAAATATCTTACAATGGATTCAGCAGAGATTTCAGTCGCATCATCAAAACTGCCGTTTACCTTTTGAACAAAAGTCTATTGAGACAAATGTTTAAGCGAATTGAAGTTCAAAACCAGAAAGACTGGTTTATGAGAATATATTTCCTTACAAAACTAATATTGATTTAAATAGGCCATCTTTGTATAATACACAGTGAAAGTGCATAGAATTTGTTTTCTCCTCTTTATAAAACTTCATTAATCAACTGCTACCTACCAACAAGGGCAGATAACTCTACTAAATGCAAGAACTTTTCAATTCAGCAGTTTATTACAAGTTGAATTAACACAATTTCAAGACCCTGCTGAAATCTCTGCACCACCACAATATTAACCTCTTGCAGACAATTCAATTGGCATAAAATGCAAGGAAAAATAGTTTCAAATCAGATTACAATCTACAACACATTATACATATTGTACCCGCCATTGTTCTGTGTATCTTATATATCTGGATATACCAATAAATAATCAAACAGTACAAGTCTGTTAAGTATAAGTTAACAATCAATGGATTTTTAACTCATTCACCCCTGAAATTTCATAATGGACTGGTCTAGACTTTGATTAAGAAGAGTCTAAATTTGTCTTCAGGGGTGAATGAGTTGGTAGTAATTTGCCCTCCTAACTCATTCCAAAGGAAATCAAACATTACATGCCAACAGATAATTATTCTATATCTTCTACTCTAACGGGGCCCAGTTATCTGCCCTTGGGGGTAGGTGTTGATTTTGATGTTATCCAATAGTTCGGAAAGGAAATTCCGTTTTGGTTATTCCCCCTGCAAAATGTGACGTCACAATATACCAACCCCCAAAGCCAGATAACTTTTTAAATATATGCAAATATTCAATATAAACTTGCACCTTAAAATGTGCATTAGTATGTAATTTTATTTTACAGAGATGACAGAATAAAACCTACATTTTATAACTGTAAACAAAATTTTCTAAATATTAAGAAAATCCCTTGAAGAAGGAATTTCTTCAGAATTAAACCTCTGTAATGAATACATTCCTCTTACCTAAATATTGGATCAGTATTAACTCATTCCCCCTGAAAACACCTTTGAACTCTTCTCCTTTCAAAGTTGGACCAGTTCATAACAAAATTTTAGGGGTGGAGAAGTTAATTTACCAAACAATATTTGAAACTTCATTCTGTAGACAGAATCAACAGTGGACCAACACCTCAGCACTAGAATACCACAAAAAACAATCGCATTTCTTTCGTCTCTCAAGCATAAAATAAACAACACCGATTGGAAGATCTATTGTTGGTCAAAACATGGAATCACTCACACGTAGTAAGTATTCTATCTCATTTTAAAACTTGGTTGTGGACACAATAATATCCCAAGTACTGTATCTGTTACGCAGTCAGTGTCTACTCAAAATTTAAAAACACAAAACATGACAACAAAGACAAGATCAAAAATAAATTGACACATCTATACAAAAGTTTGGCCCTGTACTGCAGATTTCAACTTCAATAGTGCTATTTTTACTTATTCCCTTCAAATTTCTTATGTTACTTCACCAACATGAAAGAAAATCTACTAACATTTGTTAAAAGGTTAGAAATTACCAAATTTCATTGCAACACACACCAGAGTTGCAAAGTTTTTAACAAGCTACTATATAACAAAACAAGCATGCATTATATATTATTTTTCCAATAAAAAGAATTTTACATATTCTCTGGTGGTGATACAAGGGGGCCAACTTCAGTAAGGGTGTAACAATTTATAGTCAACTTAAAATGTTTAAGAGACAATATGCTATCACACCACAGGTATATCAAAGTCGTAGGCGTCAAACAGATCCGAGATGCCCTCTCCTCCATCCAGACTTAAGATGTACTCATCCATATCTAGAGGAGGTTCCAGCGCCATGAACGGTGCATCTAACTCTTGATCTTCTGTTTGTTGTAAAATGTTTTTCACAGAATCTGGAGAAATGTCTTGATATTCTAATAATGCATTCTTAACACCGCCTTGACTACCTGGAGAGGAGAAATTTAAGAAATCAGTTAAGCACCCTGGAACTAAGAGACAGGCTTATTTTGCCAACAGATGAACAATTTGATAATGAATTTATATTCAAAGGATAAGGTTTTGTATGAATAATATTGCTAACTTATCAAGGTTTTACTCTTCTTCTGAGAGAAATTTCTGAATCTATTACAAACTATGATAGAGTCAATATTACAGTGGAACTCGGTTAATACAAACTCGAAGGGACCAAGTTAAAATTTTGAGTTATCGGAGTGTTGAAATTAAGCGAGTTCATTCGGACCAAAATTTTACTTCCGAGTTTTCCGAGTTCGTTAAACAAAGATAAAGAAGGAATTCGGCCGGGACTGGCAAAGTACTTTGTATTAAGCCGGGTAGTCGGATTATCCGAGTTTGTATCAAGCGAGTTCCAGTGTATTACACATATTGTCGATATCATTTTGAAAAGATTTTTCTAAGTTTAGTTAAGTTGTGGACTAGATGTACATGTACCTTCCGCTGATAGCGGCGTCATATTTTGACCATGATTTTTTGACGTCACGATCTGCGGAAGGCAAGACTAATCTTATTTTGTTTACTGCATTTTAGCATCTAACACACCAAACTCCATATTTAGAGCAGGCGTTATTGAAGAAATTTCGCCATTACCACATGAACATACCTATGAAACTGTCACATGATGCAGAGTCTTCTGATATTGTAAAACTTGATCGACTTGACTCCTCACAACTAGAACTAGCACTGCCTATACTCGACGAACTTGTGTCACCAACATTTTCCGTCGTGTCCTCAGGACAAAGGTAAACTTCTATAGGACCTTTGGAGCTCTTCAGCCAGATCTGGATGTTCTGTTCTGGGTCCGGAACTTCCAGTCTCGTCTCTGGTGGAGCTTTTATGGCTATGACTGTCTGTTCATCTAGTGTGTCAATGTTACGGATGTCCTGGTACGTAACATATGCTAATGTGACCAGGTTAAGGAATATACACCACTCGAGTATCTGCCATAAAACACCATTTAAATGAAAGCACATGTCCCTCATTGTTCAGATGCACTACTTTGAGGTTGGTAAATTATGAGAATAGAATTTTAACAATTACAGCACAACTGAGAGTGCTTACTGGCAAGAGGACTGCAGTGTGTAATTTTTGATAATTTGTTTTAACCATGTGCTTCAGTTGCAATTATTGGATCAATTAGAAGGACTTTCATTGAATGGACAGAGAAATCATTCATTTTGGAGTCCTTTGGTCTTTATCAAATACACTTAGCCATGACAAGTTTGAGCTTTTTTTTTCTTTTCTATTTTTCTCTTCAATGGTCCTGATGTTAGATAGCCAGAGGTTTTAGAGTGGAGAAAATCCACATGATCAGGTGACCCCTAACTTTCATTTTTATGCCAGGGATCAAAACCTAGCTTGTAAGGTGTAGGCCAACCAGTCCCCGAGTTTGGGTGTCCAAAGTTTTTCTTGGAAAATTTCACAAAAAGGATATCTTTTGTTGTCTGCCTCCTCTGTCATGCCCTTGAGCTGTTTGGTACAATTGACAATGAGATTGTCCAACACATTTTCTTTAGATTCCAAGTCGGCTATTTCTGTTGAAGTAAAACCATATTTATACATTTATTACATTTTACAAAATGGATTAAATAGTACTGTATTGCTGTTAAATCTCGCATTTTCCTTGAAATTTGTGAATGGGACCAATTCATATACCATGTGATACCCGATAATGGTGATGGAATATGTGATGGAATGACTTCATTCAGAAGATGACATTCCACACTAACGTCATTATATATAATTGTTAAAATTTGCATTTTGCTGGAAATTTGAGAATGGGACCAATATTAATACACCACTTGATACCCGATAACGTTTATGCAGGACTATTGTTTCTATTGCTAATGGAATGATGTCAACAGATGATATCCAGCGCTAACGTCATTTCAGCGGGAAGATTACAAATAGTTACGTTCCATCTGGAAATACTACTAGTCCTGCACAAACGTTACCTACCGGGTATCACATGGTATGTGAAATAGTCTCATTCTTAAAACTCCTATAAAATCAATTGACTATGCTATTGTTCTTGGGCATGCTTTGAAGACTCAAGAATTGTGTCTATATTGATATACTGGGGAATTTACCCTCCATAAATAAATCTCATAGGAAAATGCTAAATATTTCTTTCAAACTTTAGATTGATCAACAACCAAAAGTGTATAAATATATCAAACGATCACACTTACAAATTTTCAGTAGAAATAATCACTTATGGAATGGCACTTGAACTCTAAACATGGTTTTCATTGTTCTTACCTAAATGTAGATCAATAATTTCTGTGGAAAGTGCTGGACAATCTGGGTTGGCTGCTATAGAGTTCGTACAGCCCCTGAAAACAATAAGAAATGATGTTGGTGATGAATTTCTGAAAAGGATTACTTGAGCACCAAGGACAGTAACAACCCAGATAACCCGTTATTAGTATTGTTTGAGATTTACCTGGAAAATGTTGACATGAACCCTGCACCATTTTTTAATTTCTTTCAAGTTTTGATTGCACAAATAAAATGCTGCTGTAATGAAATATAACGTAGAAAGGGGATTTTTTTATGTTCTATATAAGTATGTTATTGACACAATGTTTATGGTGCTACTCGTGTCCAATCAGTGATCGTGAGAGAAGACACCATCTAGGCTACACACAAGAATGTTTGACAATATGCACCATAAAACAACTACTTTTAAATAAACATTACTGTTTGTTGACTTGTAACTTACTTCCATTGTATATTGTTTTTGGATTTCTTTGAGATGAGGTTAATTCCTTCTAACACATTTGTGATATCGTATATCCGACGCTTCTGTACCTCAAGGTGCTCGGCTGCTTTGTTTAAATCCAACACCTACAAAACAACCAAATCAGAAATGTTTGAAAACACATCAGTAATGTAAATTCAAAGCTGAACTACTCAATTTATGATCTTTCAGACTCAAAATGGTTTTTAATTTTTCCAGTGATCATCTGATGAAAATAAATTGGTCATCAGCACATGGCTAGCTTCAAGCTGTCCGATTACATTAGCAAATCCAAATGTTGTAGCAGTTCAAAGTTTATATGACAATGTGACATAATTTCGTCACATATAGCCTTACCCCTTCCCGAGCGTTTTTCAGCAGCCCTACAAATTTTTTCGTCAGCAGTCCTAGTGATGTGTCATACCGAGTCTTCTCAAGGGGAGAGCGTGGAGCTGGAATAGATAGTCGGAAATGAAATTATACATAAATGCAAAATTATTTTCAACTTACAATATAATGGATTTATAAATTTAAAATTTTAGAAAATTAATAAAACTTTGAACCTTGAGTTAAATGGTGTCTTGCATCTAGATCAACCTCTTCATTACACAATACAATGACCCAATATAGAGGCCGATATAACTAATATATTCTACTGAAATAAAACAATATGTTGACTAATATTATCCAAAAAATAAACTTCACAGTGTAAACATGAGAATGGCATTTGCTCATATATATTCTGAAAAATACCAACTTTTTGGACTACTAGCAGCCTCCGACGTTGTTCGTCTTCGCTTGCATGCCTTTCCAGGTGTCTTGAAACCTTCGTTGATAATTTCAGGTTCCAACTCAAGTTTTCGTTTCGCCTAAAATGTTTTCAATAACATGATCAGTAAATTCAGAACAAATGTTTTCTAATATAGTTTTATATTGATATTCTTGAACACCTGCATATTCTGAAATATATAACACTGTACACAAGATTTGCAGACTTCTTCAAAGAAAATCTTTCAATACATGTACAGGGGTTCCAAAAGCGATGTGGGTAAAGCACTTTTTACCGTCAATTAGTCCCACACATCGGTGATTAAGACGTCTTATTTTGATATGATTTTTGTCCACACAATTACATCCATAAGGTGGGACTAACAGTAAATCATACTTTACCCCGAACGTTTCAGGATATCAAAACCCCTGTTTCGACATGTACATACTAGCTGTGCGTATTATTGAATGATCCTGTTTTTATCTTGTAATCTTTTCTTGCTAATCATCATGAGAGACAATATTCTTGACCTCAGTACCATCATGTACGGATTTTGAAAATTTCTATAACATCTGACTTTTTAAACAGAATCAATATTTTTAACAAGAAGTTGGGTTAGTTTTAATGTACAGTAGGGGCGATTTTATGATTTTTAAATTGAACATGGCCCTTTGACCATCTCTAAAATGACTTATAGCTACATATTGCAGGAACTCATTATTTTTTCTTATTTTTTTCTTATTTGATAGCCATCAACTAAGGAACTGTCAAAATCTTGCATTTATCTGAAAACGACCAATGCAAATACATTGTTCAGCCAAATAGAAAAATATTTAGTCAATTATCAAGTTTCGTTACAAAGACTGTTCAAAACTGGCGTGTCCTAATAAATCAGATATCTTTTGTTATTCTCATTAACTAAAATTGTAGGATACATATAGGCTAATACTGCCCAAATTCGATGTGTGTGTCGAGTTTTCCGGTGGGTGTGGTGTTGCTGAAGGGACGTTGCCGGCCGGTATCAGATTTCTTGTTTACATTTCGGCCCAAGTTTTGCCAAGAACAATCAGCCATGTATACAAATGTACTTTCACATGAAATAGAATAACTGATCGCTATATACTGAAATGCATCCGCAAATTTAACCATATGTATTTTTCCATCAAACATTAATTGCAGCAACCATCCTAAAATCATCTGATCGCCTGGATCATTGATGACGTAGCTGGTCGGCTAATTCGCCCGGATCTTCCACAAACAAATCATGCAATAAAAATCGTTCAAATTAAGATTTGTTGAATTATTTACCTGTGGTCTATTTATAATATGTTTAATATCAGCGATTGGACTTAAACATGTTTCTCCGGGTGTTAAACCTCCCTCGAGTTTGATGCCTTGCAAATTTGCAATGGAGTCCTTTGTATCTGTGAGGGGCTGTCGATAAATGCTGGTCAAATTGTATATTTGAGGTGACGATTGCAGTTCTGTCCCAGGCTCACGTTTTATAATAGTTGTACATAATTCCGTGTTCACTGGTGTACCTCCTCGTGGCATTTTTATGAAGATCTGCAAAAATTTTCTTTGGTGACGTCCACTCGTCAAGTCTGCAAAATGGGAGACACAAACCGGAACTTGACTGGCTCTCGAAAAAAGTTAAAAATCTTCTTCAATCTAAGTGCAACACAACAAATTGATACACACAATAAATAAATATTATCTCCTCTGTGATATAAAGTTATTAAATCATGTTCGAATCTTCGATTTAACAGTAGATGGTTACGATTTTCAGCCACGGTGTTGTATTTTTTTCGGCTATTCTTAGCCTCAGTCTGAGGTTCAGAACCAAAACAAAGCGATCCCAAAAGCGCGCGAAATTGTATTTCCCGCGATCTGACATCACATGTTGGAGGCCCTGAAAAGGCATACGATTGGTGTTCATCTATTTTTTCACCGTTTATACAAAAAATACAATAAAACATAATTTTTCCAGTTTACAGAAGCTTACTCAATATCAAATCTTTAAGCTAAGTACGAAACAATCCAATCTTTCAAGTTTAATAAGGGTCTTTTAGCCAATGTTTACATTCAGATTTTGTAAGTGTGCCGTTTCCGGAAAATCACGCCTTTCTCATAATTTCAAAGTAGACTTTTATATTTTAGTTTTTCAATTTAAAGTCGAAATTTTCGGCATGTATATTTACATGCAAGCGTACTGTTATGTTATTTTTTACTCTATAAACAAAAAATATCATCAAAAGCGATAATATTGATAAATATGTACGTAATGTATATGGTTGCTGCATGAGGGCTCCAAACAAAGGCAGAACTCATGCAGCGGTTTTTAAGTTCTGCTTAAGTCTAATTCCATTTTAAATAAAAGGCAACGTAAACAAATATTCCTGGTATATCTACACTAAATAAATTGTAATAATAAATCATTGCACTATCCGGTGAGTAACCCTAATGTTGGTTTAATGTAACGTGTTATTATCATCTCAGCGCCGCGCGTCCTTATTTAGTTCGCGTCTCGTTGGTCACTCGTTATGGCCTGTGGACCCCTGCAGGGAAATGTAATTATTTGGTCAAGTGCACAGCCCCGGGTCATTCTATCGATCTGATCGCGTGCTCTCCAATGACCCTAATGATTAAAGGAGATGAATAAAATCAGGTGACGAAGTATTATGTAATTCGACCTCTCAATGTGTAGTAGGGTAAGATTTATATAGATACGTCCGGACTCCTTGATAAATTGAATTAGTAGATCTACTAGTCCGTCCTAGTTTTAGACTGACCGGAAATAGATTTACTTGTTTGCAGACAAAACAGAAAATACTAAATATATGTATAAAAAATATATTTAAAAAAAAAACAACAGAAAAAAATATATTTAGGCAATGTACATGTACGTTTTTTACTTTGTTTCGGTTCTAAGTTCGCTTATTACGCAAAACTTTTGCCTTAATATCTTTTCAATCAAATGTTAAATAATTGTTTTCTTTAAAATAGTAATTTGAATAAAAATATAATCATACGTTGTTATCGACATAATTAATAATAAATAACAATAGACTGTTAATTATTTAAACATGATTACATGGCGATTAACTGCTCGTCGTACACGAGATGAAGGAAAGTGTAAAATGTGCAATTTTATACGTAGAAAATATCTATAATTCATGATTAATGTGAAGGGATTATTGTGTTTACGTTCCATTTAATAATTACATACTACTAATCATCGCATGTATGTTTATACTTTTAATCTATTTTTCAAAATTGAAATTTATGAGTCCTGTGAAGAGAAACAAAATATCCTCTACTGGAATTTTTCTATATTCTATGATTGTATATATATATATATATATATATATGTTGTATCACGTGACACAATCCATCAATGTTTAATTATTTCCATTTGGAAAATAAAAAACTTGAAACTAGAGGTAAGTTAGCGATGGACCATCATGTAATTAGACAGATATGATTAATTACCAGATCAAACAGCTATAGCTGTCTACAGAGAAACAAATTTATACAAATAAATGTGTCCAAAGTCAACAAACAATCGGCATCGTTGTTACAAGGAAAATCAAACAGATGTATCATATGTAAATATTGTTTTACATCTCATGGTTCAGTCGTTTTTCATCGCTCAAGGTTAAATTTCGTGGAATTGTTTACCTATTGATATACATACAACAGATGACCTTGGAACTTTGAATGCCTGGACACATTCCCACGCAACAGTAAATAAGAGGTATTCAGACAGCATGACATACATGAGAAATGTTACCTGGGAATCGCTAGGCCCCGCCTACGCCTCTAACACGTTATATACAGATATAGATGTCATTGATCAAATCAGTAATGTTTCTTTTAATATTTTTTGACAAAAATTAGCATCGTATAAAATTCGTAAATTCTTCGACAGTTATAGCAACCTATGAAATATAGAGTATGGAGGATATATATAAAATATCAAAGAAACACAATTTAACAAAGCATGACAATTTATTGACTCGTGCCCTATCCGGGCCTCGAACTCACGATCTACGGCATCCAATCGCCCAGCCAAACATAGCTGCGCCCTCTACCACTGCGCCACATCCACGAAACAACAGTGGAAGCAAACCCTGGAGTAAAATCTTGTAAAAAAAAATGCAATAAAATCAATTTGAGGTGTACCAATTGATTGAGGTGTAATATTGCGCTTATAAAATCTTTACCTTGTTATACAAGTAAAATTTATCGAAATGTACCATTTTATAAAGTACACATTTAAAATCTTTACATCGTTAATGTTTTGCTTATTTTTCATATATTTTGGTGATGAATTTCATTATTTATCAAAAAGTGACCGTTTTTTATTTAGAAAGAAAATGCTACATGAGACCAAATATTATTAAATAATTTTGACAGCTTTAATATGAACTCTACGAATAAAAATAGTATTTAGAGATTTATGTAAAATCGAAGTAAAAAGTTATACAATTAGCACTCCATCTATGTTGCATTTGTTGTATGTTGTAAATATGTTTCTCTACACAACTATTTTGTAAAGAGACTAATCATGAAGTTTTGAAGTTTGTATATATACTTATGACAGGTATGGAGTAGGACTTGGCGGCGTGGAAAGTGTTAGGTCATACATAACCCTATATACTTCTCACCTGTACACGTTTATCTACCTGTAATTAAGGTAATGGCGGTGTATACAAGTGATTAAGAAGCACTTATACCTGCTGATGGCTATTACAACACAGGATGTGGGGGTGTTTAGCACCAAACAGACCTGTTTAGTAGGTATATAGTATTATATAATAATCACCCACGTGGCTACTGATTATTACACCTGAATACATTCACAGTACCACATTTCCGGGCCCCTGTGGTGCTATACAATTATGGGGTCATGTACAGCTTCCTTTATCGTTATTAATACGTCAGGAAATTGCTTTAAATTTTTAATTTATAAGGTCTCTCCCAACGAATCGCCTAGCTTTAACTAATCGCTATCGCTTGGTTAACGTTTTGATAGCAAAATAGAACAGTGAAGCTATTTCCCCATCCTCGATTCTCCAGGGTTTACTATCACTGTCGGTATATCGACAACAGTGATAGTAACCCCTGGAACATCCATGATGCCATTCCCCGTGTACACTGAAATGATCAGTAATCCTTTACTTATATCCACAGGGCCATGTATAGTTTCTATATGAAAAAATAGCCAGAAATACATATAAAATAACACATTTTATATATATTTCTGGTTATTTTTTCATATAGAAACTATACATGGCCCTGTGTTATATCTAAAGAAACAGAATCCGCAGGATTACATTGTAGAAGTTTAAAGAAAATGAAATTTTCCGTTTTTTTTTTTTTTTCATAAGGACCAAGCATAACTATTCAGAATTTATCAGTGCGTAAATTCACCCATCCGAAACGTTAACACGGGTCAACTAGTTATAGGTAACATCATCCTCGATACTCCAGGGCTTCCGATCACTTACGATCTCTACACCCCTGGACTATCTCATAGTGAAATTGAAGGCAGCTCAGCGGAAAACATTTGACCAATCACAGGCTAACAATTATTTCATTTGAAGACTATAGAGAGAGCGACGCCGAACATCAAAGGCACAGAGTCAACCACAGTGTACGTTATACGGCTCTTTTGATGTACATCAAATGACTAAGTTACCTGTTCTATTCTGTTGCCTCCAGTTTCACTATGAGATAGTCCAGGGGTGTAGAGATCGTAAGTGATCGGAACCCCTGGAATATCGAGGATGAGGTAACATAAATCAATTTGAAAGTTGCTAAACACATTTTTTATTAAGAAAATATTTATCTATAAAAGTAAAGTAAATCACTACTCGGTTTGAATTTATTTCATTAGAACCTGAGTACCGTAACAAGTCATCAATTTAAATATCAGTCCACGACAATAGCCTCTTTATCATTACACGGGATATCAAGAGCAGATGTTTCCCGAAAGATCACCCATGCGGATCACATCGTACCCTTTTCAGTCAATTCGTGCACCGTGCATGACAAATGAACCTGAAGAAACACGAACTCTATTCTAAAATTTCATTCAAAAATCGCTTGAATGATTTTCAACGGAAAATGCAAAGTGAGGGAATTCATTGATCAAAGGAAAGGGACACACGACTTAATATAAATAGCACCGTCGCAATGTTCAGCCATGTTGTGAAAATCGATAAATTTTGGCTGTGGTATCGTGTGACATTCCTTTGTACTAATTCTACGCTACAGCACAGTAAAGTCACCGAATGTTAAAATTCCTTCACCTGCTGGGCACGCGACGGCTCGCACAAGTCGCGTGCCCCACGCGCCCGAACAGCGCACGCAATCACGTACGGAAAACCAAAGCAACCAATCAGAGGACAGAATCGAAAAACATCTGTGGCGTAACCATAGCAATGCTTATGCCAAAGTTTGGTGGAGATATACGATATCGGGAAGCAGGTGGCCTTTCATTGCCGAAGTTGAATCGTCCAATATGTTATAAAATGGGAATGGGGTGTGAACAAAGGGACTACTGTAATTGCTGATGGCTTAGTTGTTTTGTATCTAGGTTCAATACATAATTGTGACAACACAGGAAACGCACACAATGGTCATATTTATTTAGTACAAAACAGCTGTTTCGTCCAGACATACAGACCTCGGTATTTGATGCTTACCTGCGTGGAATCGCAAATTAAATTAGCTCGGGCAAATTGTAGGAAACAATCTTTAAAATAAATAAACTCAAATTTAAATATGGTAAATACGTATATAATTAGTGGAAACTGGATTAATGGAAAGTCTATATAATTGTTCGATCAATTCAATAATAATTTTCAAATAATTTCACACTCAGCAACATATATCGCAAGAATAAAGAAGAACGTGACATTTGAATTTTGTCAACGCAAATTTATGTTGTAGATATATACTGAAGGATAAAATTTTACAAACCAATTGTACTTTATTCAGTATCCACTACTTTAAGGTTCATGAACTCAAAGTACACGAAAAGTCTCTTTTGTATAGCAACGTTTTCAATATTGAACACTTTACTGTAAGTATTTCCAATCATAAAATCACATTCATGCGGAAACCGATTCACTGATGATCTGATGATCTTATGAATTGCACCCTTTAATTTATAACATGTCATCAAATGTTCATTGTTCTTCAGAATAACCAGAGATTTTAGAAACTATTTATGTCGCTGGCATACTGATTAAAGTTTCACATTTCCCTTTGATGTCGTTCACGTATACAATGTATTTGTAGAAATGTGCACCTTGATATGCATGGATGTAAAATTGTATTTTGCACAGACATTCTACCTTGTTGTTGTATTGGGAAAGATATTCCTGCTCATAACTGTATTTTTATTTATAATGAAAATATCATAATTTTCTTATATTTCCCCCGCTACCGAAAAAGAATCTTGCTTAGGACACATTTTTATAAAGGACGCCTGTCTATAAAGGATGCCTGTATATAATGGACACATTTTTATAAAGGACGTCTGTCTATAAAAAGGAAACCTGTCTATAAAGGACGCCTGTCTATAAAGGACACCTGTATATTAAGGACACCTGTATATAAAGGACACCTGTCTATAAAGGACACCTGTATACACACTGTAAAGGACACCTGTATATAGAAAGGACACCTGTCTATAAAGGACTGTATATAAGGAACACCTGTATATTATGGAAGTCTGTCTATGAAGGACGCCTGTCTATAAAAGACACATGTATAGAAAGGACGTCTGTCTATGAAGGACGCCTGTCTATAAATGACACATGTATATAAAGGATACCTGCTTATAAAGGACACCTGTATGTAAAGGACGCCTGTCTATAAAGGACTATAAAGGACGCCTGTCTATAAAGGACTATAAAGGACGTCTATCTATAAAGGACTATAAAGGACGTCTATCTATAAAGGACACCTGTATTTAAAGGACGCCTGTCTTTAAAGAACACATGTATATAAAGGACGCCTGTCTATAAAGGACGCCTGTCTACAAAAGACACCTGTATATAAAGGATTCCTGGTTATAAAGGACACATGTATGTAAAGGACGCCTGTATATAAAGGACGCCTGTATATAAAGGACACATTTTTATAAAGGACGTCTATCTATAAAGGACGCCTGTCTATAAAGGACATCTGTATATAAAGGACACCTGTCTATAAAGGACTGTATATAAGGAACACTTGTATATAAAGGACGTCTGTCTATGAAGGACGCCTGTCTATAAAGGACACATGTATATAAAGGACGTCTGTCTATGAAGGACGCCTGTCTATGAATGACACATGTATATAAAGGATACCTGCTTATAAAGGACACCTGTATATAAAGGACACCTGTATATAAAGGACACATGTCTATAAAGGACACCTGTATATATACAGGACGCCTCTATATAAAGGTCACCTGTACAGGGCAAAGGACAAGAAGTTTTGAAGTCCATTAGTCAATAGAGATAGTCTGTACTTAAAAACTACTCACTATCATCTGATATAAAACTATTGAATTTCAGCAGTATCAAGGCTTGTTATACGAATTAAATATTCTAATGTCATCACCATCTACAATGTCATTGACTTAATTTAAAGTTGACCACGTGAAGCTGACTATGCGCTGAATAATTATTTATGATCTTACGTTCATCTACGTTACAGTAAACAATATCAGCTTAATTTCTGTTGCTATGGTGATTAGTTAGAACATTTAAGAAAAAAAATGACTAAAATAAATTCTAATTTGAAAAATAATACATTTTTTTAAACGTCCAACGGTGTGTGTTGTCAAATCCAAAGGCGACCCGAAAGTCTCCTTAGAGGTAAACCGAAATTCAAGATGTCTGCGCCCATGGTTGTTTTCTATCTCCTAGACCAGTGACAACTTAAAATGAAGCGAGCATTTGATTCACTTCATACGAACCGTATGTTGAGTGGAATTCCAGATCTCAGGAAAGACTTCTGTGATTTTACAGAACGTTTAACGAAAGGCCAAGCAGACGGTTTTGCCGATGCTGTGACAGTATGGGTAAACAAACCACACGTGCTCAACAGACGTCTGTGTGGGGCGAGGATCAAAAGTTTTGTGCATTACGTCACCCACAATAATGATGAGAATCAACTGCAGCTGAACTTTGAGTCAGTCGTATCGACAGCTCTGGATACTGAACTTAATGGCACATCATCAAATGACATGGTAATGATTGACAAGGACTTCTGGGATAATGCGCAGGAGTTTGACCTTCTGTCAATACTATATAGTAATATATATATATATATAATAGTTATAGGGGTATTTTTTATATACATATTTATACTATATAGTATTGACAGAACTTCAAACTCTTGTGGATAATGTCAAATCTTCAAGATGAAGTTATATGTCTTGTTCTTTATTCGTTGCATAGCTACTGTTGTAGCGGAAAAAATATCACCTTCTGACTGAAAAGTCAGTCTGCCACAACAGTAGCTACTGTTTAATAGAACCGATAGTTTCTCAGGGTCTCAAATAATTTCAATTGATGTCAACACAATTTGACCCGTTTAAATATGAATCATGAACGGAATGGGAAGAGCAAGCTCTACTTGTTTATTTTATTTCCTTTTTCAAGTAGAAGACATAATTAACGATTAAAGTATCTTTCTGGTGGTTCTATTGAAGGATAAAATTACGTAGGGTATCAATATTTGGAAGCGGTCCATGAAACAAATATTGTTACCCTACTTAACTTCATCCTTCGATAGAACCACCAGAAAGATACTTTAATCCTTATATTTACAGTCTTAATTATTATTTCCATAGCTCAATATTTACCCTATTTAGTGTTTATAACATTTATAAGGTTAAAATTGAATTTTATCGTTTGACTCAGACAGGCATTTGGAACAGCTGCTCGAAGTGGCGGAACAGGTTAAACTGGAACTACGAAAAAAAGTTTAGCCATCCATGCATGCAGGTCATTGATCTCAATATGTACTTTTGCTTACGTACATGTTACTAGAACAGAACTTCAATTTTCGACACGCTTATAAAGACCATTTATCTTGCTCCCATATGTGGTTATTATAGACAGTTTTGACTGTACAAGTGTATATCGTGTCAATAGAGTAGTTATTCCTTATACTGTTATATCTATTCCTAAAACAAAACGTCACGAAAAAAATGTAATATTTAGTTATTAGTTATAGACTTTTGTTGAGGTTAATATGGTGTTATACCAACCTAGCAGAGTTTGATAGTGTCATTGACTATTTGTAGGAGGAAGGTGGTATGTGTAAGGAGGTTCCCAGTCTGTCCACTGTACCTGAGGGAGAAGGTCTAGTCATCGTCCGAGACATCCACCCCAAAAGAGAAGACACTCATCCAGTAGTCAGAGAAGTGATATGTTACGGTATGGAATAGGGCTGTCGCGGTTAACCGGTATATTGGGGTATTGCAATACACCACCAAAAAATATTGTACCGCGACACAGTTTACCTGTACCGTTTTTTTACGATATATTTTCTTAGTATTATAATTTCATTAATTTGATATAATTAAAACGTCCTGTCATTAAAACAAAACCAGCAAGTTGTATTTGTTTTCCTTTCCGATAATATGAAGTCATGTGGGTATCCTTTTCGTTTTCATTCGATTCAGATGTCGGTCAAATGTTTGTAACTAACGTGTATAATGTTCAAATGATTCAAACATTTGCATGACGTTGAATATAAACAATATGACATTAGGCTAGTTTCTGAAATATTATCAATCTGATTCGCTCCATCAGTCAACAATACCGGAATATCTAATTCTCTAAACACATTTAAGGCCCGGTGAATACATGGCTGCAGGGATTTTGCCAGCTTTTTCAGGCTTCATCGTCCGCCGCCATTTTCGATTTCCTACACGTGTCAAAACAACACTGCAAGCCGGTCAGCCCTTTGAAGTTTAATCACGATCGTAAGCTTATTTTGCCAGGACAATTGTACATAAATTTGTTCATCATTTAGGTTCAAAAGTGTAAATATTTGCAGACACTATCATGTTTAGTTATTGCATTATTAGGTTACGATCATCTGTAACAGTTAGCCTAGCGTTTTCACAAACAGACTCGTATTTTTTTAAAACAAGTACACATTTGAACATTTTTGTTACTCAACAACATGGTTCAAATCGATGTAAAACTACATAACATAGCACTGTATGTTTGTATAATGTAATGGGTGTTTTTATTATGGAATATATACAAAATAGACAACACATATGTTAAGGTCAAAATATTGCAATACATATCACAATACAGTTGTTGTGTATCGCAATATATCGTGGTACGCTTCTGCCGTATCGCGGCAGCCCTAATATATGTATGATTTCTAATACATTACACTACTACTAAAATATCGCTTAATTTGTCATAACAGACTTTGAATAAGAACATACTGCTAGAAGGAATTAAATCTATTGTCATCAGAATAATGTTTTATCAATCTTGTATGGATACAATTCTTTCATACAATAGTAATGTTGGGAAATATCACCAGTGGTCGAAGTACTCACCACTTGGAGCTGTTTTCTTAGCTTTTGTCTGTCCCGATCAATCTGGTCCAAGTCAGGGGTCTCCGGCACTTTCTATTGATATGGACATGAAACATAAATCATTTTAATCTACTTTGAAATAAAGATTTGACTTCTTGCAAGTTCAACAAATGTATAATGTATTGATTACAAAAAAGATTAATGTGATTCTTTCTTGCATTTATTGAGCATTCAAAAGAAGAAACCCTTTAAATGGGAATTTGATACAAGCCAGAGATAATCATGAAATATGACTCCATATGTATTCTTTATCTTTCTATGAATAACTGGTATTAACCATGTTAACTTCTAAGACCATGGGAAAAAGGGAAGTAATAATTATAATATAAACGATATTTAATTTGCTGTTTGGCATCTTTCATAAATAATTGATTTTAATACTTTTACTGTCTGCCAATTCCAGTTATTTCAATCATTATCTGAGATGTATCCGTTATATAATGACCTGAAGTTCATAGTCACTGGTGTCAACATCACCATTGCTGTAGTAAACTTCCTCTATGTTCTCCAGGACCTCCTGTTCCTCGTGGGGGTTTGCCACATGACTGTGCTGTAAAACAATAAGAGCATTGTAAGGGCCAATTATTT
>SAYR01044136.1:1287639-1409346 GCA_004382745.1 Argopecten irradians irradians
AGTTTTTGGCCTCGCCGACGCCTTTAACACGTAGGGAACAACGCTATAATATAGATGTCATTGATCAACCAGTAATGTATCTTTTAATATTTTTTGACAAAAAATAGCATCGTATAAAATTCGTAAATTATTTATATAAATATCAAAGAAACACAATTTAACAAAGCATGACAATTTATTGACTCGTGTCCTATCCGGGCCTCGAACTCACGATCTACGGCATCCAAATCGGGCCTAGACAAACCATAGCTGGCCTCTACCACTAGCGCCATATCCACGTAACAACAGTGGAATTAAGCAACCCTGGAGTAAAATCTTGTAAAAAAAATGCAATAAAATCAATATTTACATTGTACAGTATAATGAAATTGATTGAGGTGTAATATTGCGCTTATAAAATCTTTACCTTGTTATACAAGTAAAATTTATTGAAATGTACCATTTCATGAAGTACACATTTAAACTGTACATGTTAATGTTGCTTATTTCATATATTTTGGGTGATGATTTCATTATTTATCAAAAATTGACCGTTTTTTTATTTAGAAAGAAAATGCTACTGAGACCAAATATTATCAAATTTTGAACAGCCCTTAATGAGCTCTACGATAAAATAGTATTAAGAGATTTATGTATATCGAAGTAAAAAAGTTAATAACAATTGCAGCTCCATTATGTTGCACTTGTTGTTGTTGTAAATATGTTTCTCTACACAACTGTTTTGTAAAGAGACTAAAGCATGCCAGTTTTTTGAAGTTTGTGTATAACTTAATGACAGGTAATGGAGTAGGGAACTTGGCGGGCGAGTAGTGTTAGGGTCCATCATAACCCTATATACCTTTCACCTGTACACGTTTAGCTACCAGTAATTAGGGTAAATGGGGTGATAATACATGTGATTAAGAAGATACTATACCTGCTGATGGCTATTACAACACAGGATGTGGCGGCGTGTTTAGCAACCACACGACTGTTTAGTAGGTTTATAGATATTATATCAATAATACCCACGTGGCTAAACTGATTATACACCTGATAACATCAGCAGTACCATTTCCGGCCCCCTGTGCGTGCATACAATATGGAGTCAATGTACAGCTTCCTTATCGTTATTAATCACGTCAGGAATATGCTTTAAATTTTTAAATTTATAACGGGTCTCTCCCAACGAATGCGCTAGCTTTAAACTAAGCGCTATTCGCTTGTTGGTTAACGTTTTGATAGCAAAAATAGAACAGTGAAGCTATTTCCCCAATCCCTCGAATTCTCCCAGGGTTTTACTATCACTGTCGGTATATCGACAACAGTGGATAGTAACCTGGAGCGTCCATTGTATGCTATTCCCCGTGTACACGTGAAATGGATCAGCTATAATCCTTTAACTTATATCCACAGGGCCTGTATATTTCTATATGAAAAATAGCCAGAAATACATATAAAATGAACACATTTTATATATATTTCTGGTTATCGTTCATATAGAAACTAACATGGCCCTTATGTGTTTATACTAAAGAAAACAGGAATCCGCGGATACATTGTAGAGTTAAAGAATGAATTTTCCGTTTTTTTTTCAATAATGGACCAAAGAATAAGGGGACTTTAACTAACATATTTCAGAATTTATCAGTGCCGTAAATTCACCCATCCGAAACGTTAACCGTGTCAACTAGTTATAGGTTACATATCGCATACTCAGCATCCTTCGACACCCTTGCAAACCAGCTGCAACTAGGAAACATTGCCATAGGCTAATTATCTTCATTTGAAGAACATAGGAGAGCGAACATGCCCGGTACACCAGTCGCGTATCGGTCTGATGTAATCAATGCTAAGTTATTCGTCTCATTTCATAAGTGATCCAGTGAACGTAGGCGCTCGGGAACCGGATATCTGACGGAAATAATCAATGGAGTTGTAACAATTTATGATAATTCTAGTAGTTCAATCACTTCGGTTCTGAATTATTTCAAACGATCCTAATCACAATTTAAATATCAGTCCACGACCAATAAGCCTTTATCATTACACGGGATATCATGAAAGCAGATTTTCCCGAAAGATTCACCATGCGCGAGATCGCATACGTCCCTTTTTCAGTCAATTCGTGGCCCGTGCCCATGACAAATGAAACCTGAAGAAAACACCAACTCTATTCTAAAATTTCATTCAAAAAATCAGCGTGAATGATTTTTCGAACGAGAAAATGCAAAGTGAGGGGAATTCATTGATCAAAAGAAAGGGACACACGACTTAAATATAAATAGCACCGTCGCAATCGTTCAGCCATAGTTGTGAAAATCGATAAATTTGCTGTGGAATCGTGTGACATTTCCTGTTGTACTAATCCTACGCTACAGCACAGTTACCAAGTCACCGAATGTGAAACAATTCCTTCACCTCTGGGCACGCGACGGCGTCGCACAAGTCGCCTGCCCCACGCGCCGAACAGCGGCACGCCAATCACGTACGGAAACCACAAAAGCAACCAATCAAGAGGACAGCATCGAAAAACATCTGTGGCGTAACCATAGCAATCTTATCCAAAGTTTGGTGGAGAAATCGATATCGGGAAGCAGGTGGCCTTTCATTTGCCGAAGTTGAAATCGTCCAATATGTAGTTAAAATGGGAATGGGGTGTGAACAGGGACTACTGTAATTGCTGATGCTTAGTTGTTTTGTATCTAGGTTCAATAATAATTGTGACAACACAGGAACGCAACAAATGGTCATATTTTTTTAAGTACAAAAACAGCTGTTTGTCCAGACATACAGACCTCGGTGGTTTGATGCTTACCCTGCGTGGAATCGCAAATTAAATTAGCTCGGGCAAATTGAAGGAAACAATCTTTAAAAATAAATAAACTCAAATTTAAATATGGTAAATACGTAATATAATTAGTGGAACTGATTAATGAAAAAGTCTATATAATTTTCGATCAATTCAATAATAAATTTTCAAATAATTTCACACTCGCAAATATATCGCAAAAGAAAAAGAAGAACGTGACATTTGAATTTTGTCAACGCAAATTTATGTGAGAAATAACTGAAGGATAAAATTTACAAACCAATTGTACTTTATTCAGTATCCACTACTTTAAGGTTCATGCCAACTCAAAGTACACGAAAAAGTCTCTTTGTATAGCAACGTTTCAACTATTGAACACTTTACTGTAAGTATTTCCAATCATAAAATCACATTCATGCGGAAACCGATTCACTGATGATCTGATGATCTTATGAATTGCACCTATTAATTTATAACATGTCATCAAATGTTCATTGTTCTTCAAGAATAACCAGAGATTTTAGAAAACTATTTATGTCGCTGGCATACTGAATTCAAGTTTCACATTTCCTTTGATGTCGTTCACGTATACAATGTATTTGCTAGAAATGTGCACCTGATATGCATGGATGTAAAATTGTATTTTGCACAGACATTCTACTTGGTTGTTGTATTGGGAAAGATATTCCTGCCTCATAACTGTATTTTTTATTTAATATGAAATATCATAATTTTCTTATTTCCCCCGCTACCGAAAAGAATCATGCTTAGGGACACATTTTATAAAGCGCCGTCTATAAGAAGCCTGTATATAATGGACCATAAGCTCTGCCTATAAAAGGAAACCTGTCTATAAAGGACGCCTGCTATATAATGACACATTATCTAGATACTTTATAAAGGAACCAGCTCTGTCTATAAAAAATGAAAACCTGTCTATAAAGGACGAACACCTGTATATTAAGGACACCTGTATATATAAAGGACACCTGTAATATAAGGAACTGAATATAGATGATAAAAGGACGCTGTCATAAGAACATTATATAAAGGAGTATAATATATAAAAGGAAACCCTGTCTATAAAGGACTGTAATATAAGGAACACCTGTATATTAATGAAGTCTGTCCTATGAAGGACGCCTGTCTATAAAAGACACATGTATATAAAGGACGTTATGACATGTATGTAGACGCCTGCTATAAAGGATATAAAGGAGCCTGCTATGAAGGACTATCAATGTCTATAAGGACACTGTATATAAAGGACGCATGTTATAAAGGACGCGTGTCTATAAAGGACGTCCTGTCTATAAAGACCCTGTCTATAAAGGACGTCTGTCTATAAAGACGTACACTTGTATAAAAGGACGCCTGTCTTATAAAGGACACATGTTTTTCGATAAAGGACCGTCTATCTATAAAGGACGCCTGTCTTATACATAAACGTGTATATATAAGGACACATGTCTTAAGGACTGTAATAAGACTACTTGTATAAAGACGTCTGTCTATAAAGGACGCCTGTCTATAAAGGACATCTGTTATAAAAGCACTATTCTTTTGCCTTTTACGAGCTTTTCATTAAAAATTTACTTTATCATAAGGAAATGCTCCCCTTTGTATATGCGTCGTTCTGATGGCTTGAATACGGCGAATAATCAGACAAAAGAATCAACGTTTTTTATTTAGTACACCAGTTATTGTGTTATAATACTCCATACATAAAAGTATAATACAGGACTCAAAAGTCACCTGTACAAGGCAAAGACAAAAGTTTTGAAGTCCCATAGTCAATAGAAGTCTGTACCTAAAAAACTACTCACTATCATCTGATTATAAAACTATTGAATTCGCAGTATCAAGGCTGTTATACGAATTAATATTTAATGTCATCACATCTACAATGTCATTGACCTAATAATTTAAATTGACCACGTGAAGCTGACTACGCGCTGAATAATTATTTTGATCTTACGTTAATCTACGTTACAGTACAATATCAGCCTTAATTTCTGTTGCTATGTGATTAGTATAAACATTTAAGAAAAAATAACTAAAAATAATTCTAATTTGAAAAAATAATACATTTTTAAACGTCCAACGGTGTGTGTTGTCAAAATCCAAAGGCACCCGAAAGTCTCCTTAGAGGTAAAACGCGAAATTCAAGAAATGTCCTGCGCCCATTGGTTGTTTTCTATCTCCTAGACCAATGACAACTAAAATGAAGCGAGCATTTGATTCATTTCATACGAACCGTATGTTGAGTGGAATTCCAGATCTCAGGAAAGACTTCTGTGATTTTACAGAAGTCCAACGAAAAGGCCAAGCAGACGGTTTTCCCGATGCTGTGACAGTATGGGTAAACAAACCCACACGTGCTCAACAGACGTCTGTGTGGGGCGAGGATCAAAAGTTTTTGTGCCATTACGTCACCCACAAAAATGTGAGAATCAACGCAGCTGAACTTTGAGTCATCGTATCGACAGCTCTTGGATACTGAAACTTAATGGCACATCCATCAATGACATGGTAATGATTGACAAGGACTTCTGGGATAATGCGCAGGAGTTGACCTTCTGTCATACTATATAGTAATATATATATATAATATAATAGTTATAGGGTATTTTTTAATACATATTTATACTATATAGTATTGAACAGAACTTCAAAACTCTTGTGGATAATGTCAAATGCTCAAGATGAAGTTATATGTCTTGTTCTTTATTCGTTGCATAGCTACTGTTGTAGCGGAAAAAATATCACCTTCTGACTGAAAAGTCAGTCTGCCACAACAGTAGCTACTGTTTAATAGAACGCGATAGTTTCTCAGGTCTCAAATAATTTCAATTTGATGTCAACACAATTTGACCCGTTTAAATATGAATCATGAACGGATGGGAAGAGCAAGCTCTACTTGTTTATTTTATTTCCTTTTTCAAGTAGAAGACAATAATTAACGATTAAAGTATCTTTCTGGTGGTTCTATTGAAGGATAAAATTGCGTAGGAAGACGTCCATGAAACAAATATAGTATACCCTACTTAACTTCATCCTTCGATAGAACCACCAGAAAATTACTTTTAATCCTTATATATCAGTCTTAATTATTATTTCCATAGCCTCAATTATTTACCCTATTTAGTGTTTATAAATTTATAAGGTTAAAATTGAATTATATCGTTTGACTCAGAACGGCATTTGGAAAAGCTGCTCGAAGTGGCGGAACAGGTTAAACTGGAACTACGAAAAAAAGTTTAGCCATCCATGCATGCAGGTCATTGATCTCAATATGTACTTTTGCCTTACGTACATGTTACTAGAAACAGAACTTCAATTTTCGACACGCTATAAAGACCATTTATCTTGCCCCTTATGTGGTCATAATAGACAGTTTTGGAACTGTACAGTGTATATCGGTCAATAGAGTAGTTATTCCTTATACTGTTATAGTCTATTCTCCTAAAACAAAACGTCACGAAAAAAATGTAATATTAGTTATTATTATAGATTTTTGTTGAGAGTTTAATAGGTGTTATACAACGCTAGCAGAGTTTGATTAGTGATCATTGACTATTTGTAGGAGGAGGTGGTAATGTGTAAAAGGAGGTTCCCATCTGTCCACGTAGCCTGAGGGAGAAGGTCTATGTCAAATCGTCCGATTTTGACATCCACCCCCAAGACGAGTGACCTCCATCCTAGTGGGTCAGAGAGTGATATGTTACGGTATGGAATAGGGCTTTGTCCGCGTGTTTAAGGTTAATATTGGGGTATATGCAATACACCACCAAAAAATATTGTGCCGGGACACAGTTTACCTGTACCGTTTTTTTACGAAATATATTTTCTTAGTATTCAATAATTCATTAATTTGATATAATTAAAACGTCCTGGTCATTAGAACAAAACCAGCAGTTATATTTGTTTTCTCTTTCCCCGATAATATGAAGCCATGTGGGTATAACATTTCGTTTCATCGATTCAGAGTCGGTCAAATGTTTGTGAAGCTAACGTGTATAATGTTTCAAATGATTCAAACATTTGCATGAACGTTGAAAATAAACAAATATGACATTAGGCTAGTTTCTGAATATTATCAATCCTGGATTCACTCCCATTAAATAAAAAACCGGAATATATATTCTCTAAACACATTAAGGCCCGGTGAATACATGGCTGGGCAGGGATTTGCCAAGATATTTCAGGCTCATCATCCGCCACACATTTTCGGGAATTCCTACATGTGTCAAACAACACTGCATAGCACGATCAGCCCTTGTAAGTTTTAACATCACGATCGTAAGCTATATTTGCCAAGGATCATTTTACGTAAAATTTGTTCATTATGTTCAAAAGTGTTTAATATTTGCGACATATCATGTTAGCTTATGGCATTATAGGTTTATATATCGACGTAGCCTAGCTTTTTCACAAACAGAACTCATATTTTTTTAAAAAGAATCTCACTTAGAACATTTTTGTTATCTCAACAACTACGGTTGATTATATCGATTTAAAACTAATCAGGAGCACTCGTTTATGTTTGTATATTGTAAAGGGTGTTTTATTAGTACTCACCTGGCCCGAAGGCCGGTGACTTATATGTCTATGGCGCGGCGTCCGTCGTCACCCGTCGTCGTCAACATTTCCTTTAAATCGCTACTAGTACATAGAGTTTGCATGGATTCACCAAGATTGGCCAAAACATCTTGCGGGGGAGGGGAAACAGAAACTTTATAATTTTGCTCTGACCCTCGGACAGGAAGGCGGGGCCAATAGGCGGACATGAGGTTCTCATAATCGCGTACTGTGTCCTAGAGTTATGCATGGATTGAAAACAAATTTGGCTAGACACCAATCCCTTGGGGAAGTGGAATAGAACTTGTATAAATTTGGCTTGACCCCACAGGTACAGGAGGGGCGGAGGCCAAAAAGGGGAAATTAGGTAATATCCTATAAATCGCTACTCGTCCTCGTGTTCTGCAGGATTGTTAACAAATTTTGGCCAGAACATCCTTGGGGAAGGGGAACAGAACTTGTATAATTTGGCTCTGAACGCCCTCGGGGAAGAGGGGCCGGGCCCCATAAGGGAAATTTAGATAACATCCTTAAATCGTACTTGTCCTAGAGTTCTGCATGGATTGTAACCAAATTTGGAGAAACATCATTGGGGAAGGGAACAGAACTATGTATAAGATTTTGGCTCTGAACCCCCGAGGACAGGAGGTGGCGGGGCCAAATAGGGATAATTAAGGTAATCCTATAATCGCTCTGTCCTAGAGTTCAGCAATGGATTGAACGCAAATTTTGGCCAGAAAATCCTTGGAAGGGGAATAGAACTTGTATAGAATTGTTGGATCTGACCCTCGGGGGCAGGAGGGGCGGGGGCCCAAATAGGGAAATTTGAGGTAAAGATCTATAAACGCTACTAGTCTTGAGTTTGCTGATTTTAACCAATTTTGGCCCAGAAACATCCTTGGGTTAACAGAATTCCTATAATTTTTGGCTCTGAACCCCTCTGAGGCAGAAAAGGTGGGCCCAATAGGGGAAATAGAGGTAAATTATTCAAATTCTTCAGAAAAGAAACAATGAACCTACTAGGCATTACAAACAGTGAAGCGATACAGGCCTGCTGGGCATCTTGTTATGGAATATATACAAAATAAGACATCACATATGTTAGAGTCAAAATATTGCAATACAACTATCACATACAGCGTGTTGTGTATCACAATATATCGTGGTACGCTTCTGCCGTATCGCGGCAGCCCTAGTATGGAATGTTATTGTCCGGTTTTAGAGTGATGCTACATACTTATGTATATATACTGCTTCATGACACTTGATGGTATTGAGGATTAATAGAATCTTTCACCCCCTTTGGTGTGAGACAGAAAAATCTCAACTTGAGGGGTAGGATTCTCAAGTTGTCAAACACAAGGTTTTGCAGAGTATTTGGTAGCTTAAGAATCTTATCCTAAGGTTTAAGATCTCATGTCACACCCAAAGAGGTTGAATAATTCTTTTCTAATTTACTCTATTTGAGCATGTGTAAAGATCTTGTATAGCTTGTCTTACCGTAGGATAAGATAGAAGATACCAACGAAAATCTCACACCAGTAAAATTGCTGATATCTCTGTCCAGGGTAAGATATTTAGATTTCCGTTCCTCTTACGACATCATCAGATTTCCTGCTTAAGCTGGCTGTTTCATGGTCTTATGGTTTCCAACACAGGCTTTTTTCAGGGTCCCGTATGGCCATTTACATCACAATTTTTCCTTTCGGCATTATGTATGAAGACCACTTTGCTATTAAAAACATCTTTTCTTGCTCCCTTGGATTGGTTTTAGGTCATCTGACCCGAAGGGTCAGGATGACCTATAGTATTGTCATCATGCACCGTCCGTCGCCGTCCACCGTGCGTAAACTTTTCATTCAAATCACTTCTTCTCAATAACCGAAAGGCCCAGTGTACTGATATTTGGCCTGTAGCATGCTGAGATGAAGGGCTACCAAGTTTGTTCAATTGAATGACCTTGACCTTCATTCAAGGTCATGGGGTCAAATAGGCTAAAATCTTTAAACAACTTCTTCTCAAGAATCGAAAGGTCTAGGATGCTCATTGGACCTGCAGCTTGCTTAGATGAAGGGCTACCAAATTTGTTCAAAAGAATGACCTTGACCTTCATTCAAGGTCACAGGGGTCAAATAGGATAAAATCTTTGAACAACTTCTTCTCTAGAAATGAAAGGCCCAGGATACTCATATTGGGTCTACAGAATGAATGACCTTGACCTTCAAGGTCACAGAGTCAAATAGGCTAAAATCTTTTAAAAACTTCTTCTGAAGTCTGAAAGCCAAGGATACGCATATTGAGTCTGCAGCATGCTTTGATGAATGGCTACTAGTACCAAGTTAGTTCAAATGAATGCTTTGACTGTCATTTAAGGTAACAGAGGTCAAATAGTTAAAATCTTTAAACGACTTCTTGAGAATAACTAGGAGGCCTAGAGACCTGATATTGGGCCTGTGACATGCTTGAATGGAGAGCTACTAAGTTTGTTCAAATGAATGACCTTGACCTTCATTCAAGGTCACAGGGGTCAAATAGTCTAAAATCTTGAAATAACTTTTTGTGAATAACTAAGAGGACTAGAGACCTGATATTGGGCCTGTGACATGCTTGGATGAAGGACTACCATATTTGTTGTTAAAGAAATGACCTTGATCTTCATTCACAGGGGTCAAATAGGCTAAAATCTTTAAAGGATTATGTTGTATTGTGCCAATAGTCAGATGACCGTTAAGTCCCATAGGCCTCTTGTTATAGACCGATGTTTTGACTGTAGTTAAAAATTGACTTTGTATAAGAATTTGATTTTAATATAAATAGATATATTTACAATGAATATTTGTGTCTAAGGAAGCTGTATCAGTTTAGTTGATATTTCAGTTTTTCGTTCTGTAGATGCCAGTATGAGAAGTGTGTGGTTTTGTCCTATCACTGATACACACAAACACACGTCAGCAGAGGCCTCCCGATGTTTGTGTTACCAGCTAGTCCACTGTGTACAAGACAACAAATCAAGGTCAGTATTCAATTATTTTGCCCCAAAATTCTGTTTTTGTACAGTGTCCATGTGTAGTCTTTCTTTTATTTTTAACATGACTTTTTCATCACATAAGACCCCTCATATATTTACATTCGGGGCATCAAAAAAGATTTGTAGAAGTCATAAATCGCAATCAATATAAAATAAAATAGTTTATAGTTCTTATAGAAACAATTCATAATGTCGAGTGGCTTAACCACTACACCACCCAATCATTTATTTTTGTTTATTTAGCTTTATACTTGGTTTGGTATTATATCTTTACAGAATTCTATGTAGGATTTGTAAAACAGAATCCAACCGTTGGTGTTCAGACACAAAACAGGAAGCGCGGCCTACAGAACCAGAACATACCAATGAACCAACAGGAACTGAACCTGGTTCATGTACTTCAAGTATTGAACCAATAGAGCATATTTGTTCTGAATTAGAAACATTTGAACCAGACGCATCAGAGAGGATAAATACAGGTTCAGAACTGGCTGTGAGTGAACAAGACACGACGGAGATTCTAAACACAGGTTCAGAACTGGCTGCGAGTGAACTAGATACAAGAATGATTTTGTCTGATCACTGGATACAGAATACGTTACTGCCTAAGATCTCGAACTGGAGTGGACAGAACAAGTTAGAGACGACCGTGAAATCTTTACGTCTCGTTAGGATTGACCAATACAATACGCTGTACAATCAACTTAAAGTTAAATACGGCAGGAAGTTTGTAGAGGTGAGTTATTTTACTTTATTGATTTTGTACCCTGTCGGTGCTGCCAAGAGCTGTGTATTTCAAACAACAATCTATTTGAAAATAGACTTGTAATTCCACTCCACTACAATCAGCGTTCGAAATTAACGCCTGTCCGTCTGCCCATGACCAGCAACTTTATAGTCAGGTAGACAAGTTTTACCATGTAGCTGGTCCTTTGACCGGGAACTTTTGGTCCAGATAGAGCATATACATAACAAAAATGGCAGTAGATTTGTGGAAAGGTCAAAGATCACATTGTATTCTGGTTTTCAGTCAACTTTGTTGAGAGCCTATGATACTGATCCGGATGTGCAGATATATTTTGTTAGTAAAACTATTACTTTGCTAGTAATTATATAAACTACAAGAATGAATTGTGACTTCGTAAGGACCAGTAACTTTCAGTCAGGACCAGTAACTTTTAGGGTTAGCCGGTCCTTAAGGGAGAACACTGATACAATGCTCTCAGATATGCTCCAATACAAGGTCTAACAACTCACCATTCAGGATCACCTCTGCATGACCTGTATTGTAAGCCATTCAGCATGTCTCGTAAGAAATCTTCGGTGTGATCGAATCTCTTGGAAGTATAAACGGCTTCTAGTATGTTCAATGATATTCCGATTCTAGGCCAATGGTCATGCTGAGGTGACCCTGAAAGGGAAGTTGTTAGATCTTGTATCGGTGCGTATCTACAAGCGGAATTACAAGTCTAATTTTGTAAATTGTTCAAGGAACAAATTTGCCTTTACTGTGACAGTAGAGACCAGCCTGTTTCTCAGAAACACAAAGTAAAACATGTTTATTACTAAAGCTTCCCTTTTACATGATATCCTATATAAATCTCTATATTCCTAATGAGTTTTTGGTGTTTTCAGTGCTGGCCTGAGAAAACTGATCCTTCCAAATTTGTATATGAGGATGTTGGTATAGCAGCTTATCTACTGGTGAGTGGAACGTTTTGTTGACTTAACATCACAAATAAACAATCCATACCAATAATGTCATTATAACAATTGATAATTTTCCTGTAGGCAAGCTGTGGAATTAGATTATTCATGGTACCTGGGGTTTCCTGCTTGATGTCTTTCAACTGCATAATTCAGTGAGATATTAAGATATCACTTTAAAATAGTTCCACTGTTAAAAGTTTTCTCAGCACACACACATGCTATAGACAGAGAAGTCCATTCTTAAAGATGCTCCACCGCTGACAAATGGTATTTTTTCTCTATCAAAAACAGGAGCAGATGATTTAGTAATTTTCTTTAGTTACAAAAGTTATTTACTTTGCACCATTACCATCATTGAAAAGTTTGAGCTTCTAATTCTACTTCAAGATAAAAAACATTAAAAATAATTAATTTCATCCCGAAGAATTCTGTGACACTGCATAATATGTCTTATATGGAATGAATTACTAATTGCGCATGCACTAAGAGCAAAATAAATTATTTTATATAATTTTTTGTGTTAATTAGACATATATATATATGATTAAACAGCAATTATTGTTCAAATGATGAGTATTGATGATGCTCTGTCTGCGGTGGAGCATCTTTAATAGCCATTGCCTAAGGATGTACAATATATAGATGGTAGATGGAGTTTTCATAAAGGTTTTGAATTAATTTCTCCACATTGAACAAATAAATAAATAAAACTGTTACAATGTTGGGATTTCAGTATGTTTATTACATTAAACAGTTGATCTGGGAACAAGAGAGAAAGGAGAAAAAATTGACAGCGAAGCAGTCGTTTGTAGATCTTGGTTGTGGGAACGGACTTCTAGTACATATACTGGCTGCTGAGGGAGTAAGTATATTGGTATGGATTTAGACTGATACGTGTTATTTAGGTACACTGTAATTATGTTTCAGTCTAATTTTCTGCAGGTGAGAATTTTTTTTTTCATATTTAATCAGCAGTTCAGGATATTTTTGATATTGTACCAAGACTGTTACTTGATGTTTATAATTTAGCGGGGGAAGAACGTTTTCATTTTATTTTCAAGTACATTGTACTGTAAACCATCTTTCTTTCACATTTAATTTCCCGATCCAAGTAAAGGTTGCAATAGTATTTCTGTGAACATCACTCCTACTGTAATAAAAAAATTCATTCCTTTTTTTGTTTAATTCCGGAAAAGTTCATCTAAAGGGAATTTGTTTTGAAATGGAAATCATGAAAAATACTGGTAGCTGCAAATGAAATGGAAATTTACTTGACCGTGAATATATCAAATTTTCATTTGTTACATATAAAAGTAGTTGTAGTAATATGTTTCCTGGTCCTCTTATTGTATGATATTTGAATGACGACAATCGCTGCCTGTTTTGCAGACATGAAACTTTCTATACGCCTGGTATCAATTCTTTTCAGCATCCTGGAGTTGGTCTGGACATACGGAAGAGAAACATCTGGGACTTGTATGGGCCGAATACTGATCTGAAGGTATACTGAATATGTAAATGTATTAACTGGGTATTATTAATTATGATAGTAATTAGAAATTTATTTGTATAAAAAAAAATATATACATGTATCTATACAGATATTACTCAAGGTCTCTGGTGAATAGTCTTGTACCTTTTGATAAAGATGGTCCACAGCCAACAGAGCACATTTGAACAATAATTGGTGTTTAATTGGGTAGTTTTCCTTCAGGGCTGTTCCAGCAAAACATATATGGCACCCAGGGAAGGCACTTTAAAAAATAGCATGTGCCATGGTGGGTTCAAAATAAAATCACTTCTGTGCCAGGATGGCATTTCAATAAAATCACTTCAGTGGATGGGTCTATCTGAGAGAATTTGTAACCTTTTGAAATAAAATGCAAAATTTGTGTTTTATAATGTTGTTGTCAGTCATCCTGACTACAAAAATAACTGTTGAGAAAACAATATAATGTGTTGTTCATCTTCAATGAAAAAAGTTTTTTTCTGGATGTTTTAATATAATAATGACAGAATATTTATTTAAAACATATTATATTCAATCAAACTTGGCAATGGTACAGAGAAACAATGGATTAGTATGGGCAAAATACTGTTGTCATCAACAGATCTTCATTTAAATTCACTGGTATTAAGTCGAGGAAAGAGTGGAAGTTCACAAGCTTTTAAGTGTCAATGTCCAGATGTCTACTCTTGCAGTACCCTTGTGCAACACTTCAGTATCTTTAGATTTTCCGCTGGTTCTAGGAAGATTGTACCTTTATACAAATCTAGTAATTGATGCATCACATTAAACAATAGTTCACTGCACCATATACGTACGGCACAATTTTGACCTAGGACTCTTCGGTGATGCTAGAAATCAAAATATGTAAATCCAAAAAGATGTTGGAGCAAAACAAAAAATTAAATCGCTTCTATGCCATAGTATCATTCACAAAAAAATTGATCTGTGGAGGGGTCAACAAAATTGAAAATCGCTTTTATTGGTGGGTGTCCCTATTTCAAAGTGCCTTTCCCCCCCCTACCATGTATGTTTTTCTGGAACAGCCCTCAGGTAGAACAGCTACTCCAGCTTTCCTCTTCCAAATGACTTTGGCATAACTGTCAACTACTTGTTATAACGTCGATCTTCTTTGATGAGAGCGAGATATGAAAACAAAGTCTTTTTGGTTCACTGAGCAAATTTAACCCAACATGTTTTATCTCACATGAGATCAAAATATTTTCTCCTTTACAGGAACAGACTGTCATCCCATCATGTGACTCTCTTTTCCCACAATATGATTGGCTGATTGGTAACCATAGCGATGAACTGACTCCCTGGATACCTGTCATGGCAGCACGGTAACTATGACAAACGCTGTGTTGGATGATTTGATGACACTTGGTACTAAACTTCCATAATCCATTCTGAAGAGAAATTGTTGAGGGTCATGACTTTTCTCTGGAACATAGTTTCCTTCCCTAAAATTGAGCATTTCGTAGAGCATTGTAGTGGAGCAGAATTACAAGTCTAATTTGTTTACTAGCCTCTCTGTAATCTGACTTTTCCTACCCTTTGTTACACTTTGGCACACTTTAAGCCAAGTGGTGCTTAACACATGTCAATTAAATTGTGCTAAAATAGACAGTTTAGTACCACAAAAGTACTAAGTACATGTAAGCAGGTGGTCTTATACAGGTGTTCGCTTAGGCTTATTTTATTGTATGTGTTCAACTAGTCCGCTAAACCTGCCTATATTATTAGGCTTTTTAAAAAAAGAAGTGGAAGTATTTCATTGTGCAGAGTTGTTTAATTTCATAAATGGGATGTAACATGGGGGCAGTGGAGTACATAAGATCCCAATATATAGGTATGTGTACGTTTAACCGGCATTGCATGGACGATATATTAGAAATATGCCGCTGACGTTGCGTAGGCCAAATCTGTCCTACGATTTCACATTTTCAAGAGGTACAGCGAGCTGACTATATATTAGGCAAAAACAAAAATTAAAAAAAAGCTTAATAATATAGGCAGGTTTAGCGGACTAGTGTTCAACTAGTATGATATATCAGCATGATCTATTCATGTAATAGACATTGTTGCTTTATTTCATTCCCAGGTCGTCCTACACGTGCCGGTATTTTGTCCTGCCATGCTGCCCGTTCGACTTTGATCGTAAGTTCAATAAGAAGGTGAGCGGCCAGAGCAGCTACCGATGTTTCCTTGACTGGGTGATAGAAGTCGGACAGGTTTGTGGATTCCAGGTGGAGGAGGACACCCTCAGGATCCCCTCAGTTAAACGGGTGAGAAACAAACTGGTCTGTGCTATAGTAGTTATATCATAAGGTTACTGAGCTAGATGTTAAAGTGAATAGTCGGACAATGACACCAGTCTCAATGCGTTCATTGGCCTTCCAAAAGTGCAAAAAGGCTGTCCAGTTCTGTTTACGTTGTCCAGTTTTGACCATTGAAATTATGGAAAAGCCCTGTGGAAATTAAGCACAGTCCGAAGAATAAATTCAGAAAGTGCAGCTGCATGTGAATGTCAACACAGATATAGCCAGCTGGGAGGACGTTTTAGGATTCCTGTAATATAAATTAATTTTTTCGCATGCAGAGCGATTTTGAAAGGAAGTTCCTGTTTCATAATAAATCATACATGTACTGGATATATATCAACACCATTTTTACCGACTTTAGTCTTCCTTTGACCGACTATTCACTTTAAGGATGTAATCCGTTGTTAATTTGAATTTATTTTGCATAGGTACTCGTGAATAAATGTACTAACCCGAAAAATGCTACTTGTAATATACCGCTCATCTAGAGAGTTTGTTTTTAGCTCCATCAGATGAGTATTAGACTTGTAAGTCAGAGTTCCTGGGTTAAATCTCTAGCTGACGAATTGAAATAAATCATTCTATTATGCACTCTGTTACATTAGCTTGATTATAGTAATTCCGATATGATCATACCCATTGATACTTGCAAAATTGTTGCAAGCATGGAAAACTCAAAGACATTTTCTGTCCTGGAAGGTGAATATACATCCCAGCCTGGTAAATACTAACCACGATATCCAGTTTGGCTATTGAGATTGATGGCGATTTGAACTACTATTAAGCAGTAGGAAGCTGGTGGTCATAGATCCTCCCAGTGATATTGATATAGATTTAGTTTGTAATGCATTCTGTTTCACACATCTATTAACTAATCAATCTGATTAAAATACAGATCCTTATTATCACTACGTTTGATAAGAGGATCTGAGAACATCCCATTAGGGGTCACGTCAGGATGACCTTTGGGAATGGCCAATCAAATTGGCACTGCCAGAATCTTGACTTGGGACGAACAAGTTTGAAAAAACTGTCCGAATAATTTTCGTGTACTTAGTCATCTCGCCCAACATGCACAACAATTCTAAATGTATATGCTTACTGAGACGAAATGGCGTTAAAAATTCAAGTAGAAATGTGTAGTAAATGTATTTGATCTGGAATACACGTGGTAAAAGGTCATCTGAACGTGACCCCATATCGGGTATTATCAGATCCTATATTGAACGGAGTGGTTATAAGGATCTGTATTTTAATCAGATTGTTAACTAATTAAACAGCATTCACACTTTTATATTGTACAGCAGGTAAATTCGCAGATGGTTTGTTTTCACTGTGTTGACATTTTCATTGAAATCCACAAATTTATAAACAAAATATTTAGAAATGTTTTTGTATGCTTATAAATGATAAGAACAGTACTATAAACCAACTCTCTTTCGTGAATTTCGCGATGGATGCGAATTTGTGAAATTTTATCTCTGCAAACTGCGAATATTAGCATCTTCATAATTTATATTGAAATGAATTTCTATTCTAATTTCACCAAATTTGCGAATGTTAATCTTTACGAACTGGTTTTGAAATGCAAATCGCGAAATTTAGTAGTGTAAACTCGTTTTGAAATGCAAATCACGAAATTTAGTAGTGTAAACTTGTTTTGAAATGCAAATCACGAAATTTAGTAGTGTAAACTCGTTTTGAAATGCAAATTTCAAAATTTAGTAGTGTAAACTCATTTTGAAATGCAAATCGCAAAATTTAGTAGTGTAAACTCGTTTTGAAATGCAAATCGCGAAATTTAGTATTGTAAACTCGTTTTGAAATGCAAATTGCAAAATTTAGTAGTGTAAACTCGTTTTGAAATGCAAATCGCAAAATTTAGTAGTGTAAACTCGTTTTGAAATGCAAATTTCAAAATTTAGTAGTGTAAACTCATTTTGAAATGCAAATCGCAAAATTTAGTAGTGTAAACTCGTTTTGAAATGCAAATCGCGAAATTTAGTAGTGTAAACTCGTTTTGAAATGCAAATCGCAAAATTTAGTAGTGTAAACTCGTTTTGAAATGCAAATCGTGAAGTTAATAGAGCGAAAGAGCTTGTTTGCTGTAGTTGAAAGATTAATAGGAATAAGTGAACTGACAAATTTAACCTCCATGAATATGCTCTTTTATATTGAACCCACGAATTTAAAGCACTATACAGTATCAGTTTTGTTCTATCTTAGGTTTGTTTTATTGGAAAGACGAGGACTTATAGCAAGGAAGAAGAATCAATTATAGATGCCAAAAGAACCACATATATCAAAAACAGGTGTGAAAAATGTGACACGAATAATTCAGACATCAAATCTGATTCAGCTAGTGATAGCAAGAGGCGAAAACTTGATGGAGAAAATCATGATGATCAACAATGGACAACAACATTTAAGCCTCGTGATAGCAAGGAACGGACTCGTAACTGTCAACATGTGAAAAAAGAAATAAAGGATTTGATTGTGAACAAAGTTTTTGATAGGATTATGGAAGCTGAGGATTCTGAGGTTCGTCAGACAGCAGACGGAAGAACATGGCATAAAGGAGGTAATCAGGATAGAAATGTAAAGAGGTTGGGGTGTGTGTGTTGGAAGATAGAGAAAAGGGTGAAAGGAAGAGTGGTTTGGAATGTGTTGGAGGAAGTGGGGAATAAGGAAACAGAAAATGGGAAGGGAGGAACAGGGAAGTAAATAAGAATAGCTAGGATTAATCTATAGTCCATTGCTAGGATTATGGAGTGTGAGGATTCAGAGGTTTGTCAGACAGCAGACGGAAAAACATGTCATAAAGGAGGTACATAGGATAGGAATTTTCAAAATATCACGGGAGGGTAGGATGATATGGGAAAGGGGGTAGAGGAATGGATTGGGGAACAGGGATATCAAAATGGGAATTTGGTGGAAGGAAGGCAGGATTATAAACTAATAAAGTGCAATGTATATCAAAATGGGAATGTGGTGGAAGGAAGGCGGGAATATAAAGTATATCAAAATGTGAAAATGGGGTGAAAGGACAGAGGTAAAGATAATGAATGAAAGGGATGGGGTTGGAGGAAGGGAGGAATCATGATTTGACAAGAGAAATTGGTTAAAGGAAGGAAGGAAGAATAAGGATGGGGCAATGGAAGAACAGGTTGGGAGGAAATTAGGAGAAGGAAATGAAAGAACGGTGATGATGGGTGGAAATGATAAGGAAATGAGAGAATGGGAAAACAAGTTTTGAGGAAAGGAAGAAAAGCAAGGCATGTTTTAATTTTGAATAAATTCACATATTGTTTTCTTTAGAAAGATTTAAAAAATGACTTTACAAATCATATTTGTACATTTGTATGTCATCATGTGATGAACTAGATTCAATATATCAGTTTTCTTTACTTTCACTTTCCTTGCATTTGTATGTTAGACCTTTATTGGAAAAAGTCTGTAACTAAAATTGTTTAACACAGGTTCAGTGCCGCTGTCGGAGGTCGCCCAGATGTTTGACAGAGAGGTTCTGAAGGAGTTGAAGTCAGAATGTGGAGGTCTACAAACTCTGCTCCGAAATAATAACAATGTCTTTAATGGTAAGACACAATGACTCTTTAGCAGGATTTAATAATGTATACTGTGGACCAATTTTCTATCATGTGCGATTTATTTTCGCGAATTTTGCAATCTAGGTAAACTGGCTAAAGTATATCACCGCAAATTAATATCTTCCACAATTGTTGCACAATTAAATTCAAAGATATTTCCATTCAACTTTAAATTCTCGAAATTTAATCTTGCGAAAATGTCTTGAATCGATAATCGCGAAATTTTTTAACCACGAAAGAAAGTTGGTTTCATTTTCTTTTGTTGTACAAATTATGGGCTTTGAGTTAATACCATTATGGTATTCTTTCTTTTCTAAACAGCTTGATCAACATTAATTAAATATTAAATTCATAACATGGGTTGTCTTATGTTTCCTGTTGCCGTGCTAATTACCGCATATAAGTTAACTTTAACTGTGCTAGATGGCAAAACAGGGAAAGTAATCTTCACTTTTAATTAACATAGGTTAATTACACAAGGGAACTTACATTTGTTTTTTGTTGTCTTATTGTATATCATTGATTTAAATTTTCTTCTCCTATTATTTTTTGTTCTGGGAAGGTAGTAGGCCCACAGGTGCTCAATAAATAAAAAAAAAAAAAAAAAAAAAGTTAAAAAAAAAATAAAAAATAAAAAAAAAAAAAAATTAATAAAAAATAAAAAAAAAAAACAATAAAATAAAATAAAATAAAATATACTTACAAAAACCTCTTAACCATGAAAGTAAATACATGTACCCATGAACAATTTCATTTCATAAAACATATGTTTATTCTACAGTGGAGTCTGAAATAAAATTATTTATTCCGAGAATCAGATGATGTCTGTTTTCCATTTGTTTTAAGTCGTCCTCCCGTGACGCGAACAGGCACGCCTCTTGTGTCCGAGCACATCCGTCGGGATGGTGAGTGTGAAACCAACACAGTAGAGTCTTAATCTTCTTGGTCTGAAGGAGTTGTGAGGCCTTACTGAAGGGTTGTGTTTGGGTCAGGTCTCTCAGCTGTACCTTACCGCCTGACACTGTCAACAAAGCATCAATTATGATTATATATTAATGTATATTAGGTTATATTTTTAGGGTAAAAAATTTTGGGAAGTAGACTTACATGTAAAGGCCTACAACAGGTGTTCGTTTCTAATATAAACATAAGTATAATACTGGGTCAAGGTCTATAACTCGGCCGGCCATATTACAGTACCCAATTTCAGAAAAAGTATGATTATTAACCAACCGTATAGGATATGATAATAGGAATACTCTCAATCGACAGCCAGATAATTTATCTTTAATTTGGTATATGATACAATATATATTCATGCCGTATAAATTGTCACTAGGTATCCAGAAACATCGAAAACAGCCAGATTCAACCTTGGATCGGACACTGTGGTGTCCTCCGATAAACACGCCAGGACTCTAATGCGTAGCTCAAAAACCACTGCATGTCAACACTTCAGCGTCATAAGAATGAGAGTTTGGTAGAAAACAAACTTACCGGTTAGTAAATCCATGGATAAATACCATCCATTGCCTAACGTAGCCCTTTGAAATTTCCGATTGAAAAAATTTATGTCTCTAGCGCCATGTAAGTATGTGTGCAGTAGATTTTGTTTTGTCGCATTGATTGGCTCTCGAAAATTAATTGACCATCAACGCCGAGAAAAACAAATGTACTACACACATATCAACATGACGGCTAGAGAACCACACATTTTTTCAATGGAAATTTCCAAAAAGGCTGTATGAGCAAATGGATGGTATATAAATAAACACTAACATACCCGGTAAGTTTGTTTTTCACCAAACTTTAATTCCTATGAAGCTGAAATGTTGACATGCAGTGGTTTTTGAGCTACCCATTAGAGCCCTGGCGTGTTTATCGGAGGACACCACAGTGTCCGACCAGTTGAAATCTGGCTGTTTTCCGATGTTTCTGGATACCTAGTGACATTTATACGGCATGATATATATTGTATCATATACCAAATTAAAGATAAATTATCTGGCTGTCGATTGAGAGTATTCCTATTATCATATCCTATACGGTTGGTTAATAATCATACTTTTTCTGAAATTGGGTACTGTAATATGGCCGGCCGAGTTATAGACCTTGACCCAGTATTATACTTATGTTTATATTAGAAACGAACACCTGTTGTAGGCCTTTACATGTAAGTCTACTTCCCAAAATTTTTTACCCTAAAAATATAACCTAATATACATTAATATATAATCATAATTGATGCTTTGTTGACAGTGTCGGGCGGTAAGGTACAGCTGAGAGACCTGATCCAAACACAACCCTTTAGTAAGGCCTCGCAACTCCTTCAGACCAAGAAGATTAAGACTCTACTGTGTTGGTTTCACACTCACCATCCCGACGGATGTGCTCGGACACAAGAGGCGTGCCTGTTCGCTCACGGGGAGGACGACTTAAAACCAAATGGAAAACAGACATCATCTGATTCTCGGAATAAATAATTTTATTTTCAGACTCCACTGTAGAATAAACATATGTTTTATGAAATGAAATGTTCATGGGTACATGTATTTACTTTCATGGTTAAGAGGTTTTTGTAAGTATTTTGTGTGTAAAATATTTGTGCTAAGCTGATGAAACAGTGACTCAGTTATATTATAAAACAGCTTTTGTTTACATTTATTCATGGTTCTAGAGCACAACAAAAGTTTATACATATAACAAATAATTCAAAAATTAAAAATCATTCCCTAATTTTAGTTTTAAGGGATGTATCATATACCATATTTCACTTAATAAATTTCAAGGACACATACTTATGAAAAATTGAGAAAATAAAGGGTTAAGGGGGTCTGAAAATTTAGACCTTTCATAAAATTTTTGTAAAAAGTAAACCACAGATAAATTTGCAAAAGGGTAAAAAAAATAAATTAAATTCATTAGAGCGAAGCTTTGTTCTGGTAACATGTATGTAAGTATTGAGTACTGAGGTTGATGCATGCATGCATGGATGGATGGATGGATGCATGCATGGATGGATGGCTAAAAAATTTTGTATACACAATTATGTGTTCCTCTTGAAATAGAAAAGCAAGGATTTATAAGTGAGAGTCACTTGAGGTTTTAGACAAATACACGCAAACGCTTTTGTGTTTGTGCACTGACCGTGACGATGGGCAATGACTGATTTCCCTTTGATATCTGCAGGTGCAACCTTTGATGTAGCTTGCGGGTGCCAGACTTAAGCAGGCTGTCATTTCATGAGCTGTTTTTTTTAATGAAAATTTAAGACATTTCTTTTAAATCTTCTGTCCTTAAACTAATGACTAGACAATGTGAAATGTATTAAGCTTTACAATGGTGTTTCTTTTGACTCGATGAGACAAGTATTTGTTAGGAAATTTTTTTTTATTCCCGGTTCATAGGCGTCTTGCGTGGTGTTTAGTAGTGTAAAGAGACAGTGACGAATCCTTCTCACTTATAAATCTTTGAGAGAAAAAAAAATAAACAACCAAAATCACTTCTGTATAGACACAGTTAGTTATATACATCTTATAGGAACATTGGTGGGGAATGAAAAGCACTATGTTATAACCATGAATTTGTTGCAAGTGTGTTGGTTATAAGTATGCATTACTGTAATTCTGGCCTATCAGAGTTACTTCCCTTTATTTCACTCCTTACTTTCACACATTTCAATAGCTGACAAAATCACATTATGCTTTATTTTTTCTTGACCATTAATGTCTGCTAAGTCTTCTTATATCACTCGGGGAAATAGGTATATCATCCATGAAGGGGGAGTAACTCTGATAGATCTCAATAGACTTTACTAAGTATACATGTGTTACAGTTACGGCTAACTCATTTAAAATAGATGTTGTCATACATTTTTAGCTCACCTGGCCCAAAGGGCCGGTGAGCTTATGTCATGGCCGTCCGGCCAGCCGTCTGTCCGTCAACATTTCCTAAAAATCACTACTTGTCCTAGAGTTCTGCATGGATTGTGACCAAATTTGGCCACAAACATCCTTGGGGGAAGGGGAACAGAACTTGTATAAATTTTGGCTCTGACCCCCCAGGGACAGGAGGGGCGGGGCCCAATAGGGGAAATAGAGGTAAATCCTATAAATTGCTACTTGTCTTAGAGTTCTGCATGGATTGTGACCAAATTTGACCACAAACATCCTAATATATAATATTCAAAGCAAATTTTGCCGGCCTGTGATCCGTTCAGATTTTTTCATCTGAGCTGCCTTCAGTTTTACTATGAGATAGTCCAGGGATGAAGAGATCGTAAGTGATCGGAAACCCTGGAGTATAGAGGATGCCACCATAAAGGTATACAAGAAATGTCTCAAACTACTGAGATGACTGTGATTGTTGCTTAAGTCATTTGGAGGAAGAACATGCCGGTGAAACGTTGAAAATGGACGTTGAAAAATGACCCCGAAACCGTTGAAAACTGAACTTTAAGCGCACTTTTCACACCGACCCGTTGAAAATGGACCCCATTGAAATGTGACCCCAAAAGAACTCGTTTTTACAAAACGACACAACACAACACACGGCACCACAACATCACACCAACTAACAACAACACAACACTACAACACAACATCACAACAAAACATCACACAACACAACAACACCACAATACACAACCACTCAATGACAATACAACACCACCCATCAACAACACAACACAACATCATATAACACAACATCACATATCAACACATCACACAACAAACAACAGAACATCACACAACACATCAACACAATAACACAACAACACATCACACACAACACAACAACACATAACACAACAACACAACAACACACAATAACACACAACAACAACACCACACAACAAACAACACACAACACAAAACACACAACCACAAAACAACATAACAACACAACGCAACACAACACAACCATACGCAGAACACAACACAACCATACGCAGAACACAACATAACCGATCCATAAGCAGGTATACAATACATGTATTCTTGTATTGCAGGGAATAAATAGAGGTTACACAATGAGTGGTTGTTGAATATTGAATTGAGCTTTAGCAAGTGTCTTTTGTAACTTTTAAAAAATAACTGACGAGTGTGGAATAAATTCAATATTCAACAACCACGAGTAGTGTGACCTGTTTCGACCACAATCATATTCGTTTTTAGCCGATATAAATACGGCATCGTCTATTTCCCGCCAAATAATCATCATGTCATTACCATCAAGATAAAGTTCGTTTCGTAGACGTTAAATCTACGAAACTCCTCAGTGGAATTCTTGTCCGTCAAGATGTATAATTGGTACATAAGATCAATTTAACCTGTATGAAAACGTCACGTATTTTGACACAACAATCACGACGCATACGCTTTCCAACACCAGTTTGGACGTCAAGCAGCGATCACAACATAGTATGACGTCATTCGATTATTGATGACGTTGACAAATGATGACGTGACACCAAGCAAAAGAAGTTCCGTCAAAGTTCACCGTGTAAGCCAATCAGAATGCGTACAGAGTTTATACCACGTGTGGTATAAACAAATTGTTAATCAACAGCTGATACCCTTAGAGTTGAATTTCACCGCCTATTGTGGTAGAAATGAATTTGAACTCTACACAGAAAAATCATAGTACCAACGACACTCGTTCCATACCCCTTAAGAAACGGATAAAGGAAAGAGATCCTTCTCCGGATTCTGATTACAAAGGAACAACTTGTTCGTTACGTGTTCCAGTCAGAATTACATGACGGAGATGATAAATTACTTGCACGCATGTTAAATCGGAACGCGCAAAACCTATTTTGTTATTCTATTAGGAATTTCGATAACAGAATTCGAGAATTATGTTTGTGCAACAGCTATATATGCGAATGTACTAAGGTCATTTTTCAACAGACCTGCCGTTGAGGCGCGTTATGTATCCACTGGATCACCGCATCTTAATTAAACACTCATTATGTATAAAGTAATCCGTTCCAAGAATAATAGAATTCTGTAAAATAAGATATTAGATATCTTTTTATATTTTCAAATATGTAATGAGCACAGTCTCCGAGGTTTTAACATTATATATTTAACGCAGGTTTTACTTCCGCTGATCAGCAAAATGTTACTTCTAATCCACCAATACACTGAACTGTGATTACCTGCCCCACGACAATCATCACCTGGCCCCATTTTAGATAACCTCGGTTAAGACCTTTAGACATCCCAACTGTTATTATATATGTATGTAGACATCACCAATCAAAAGGCTGATTAAACTAACATAATTAAATTTTAAAGGGCCACTACCTTTCCGAAACGGCTTTTAATTTTTAAAATAGGAATGTAAAACGAGATCAATAATTTTGTAGCGTCGCAGAAGTTATTAACTATACGTTTACTAGCACACTTATCATCACCTTCAGAACTGTTTAATTAGAATAAATAAAATGTTAATTTTCATAACGCGGGTCGTTTTATGTTTCCCGCCGTCGTCCTAAATGCTGCGCGGTAGTTGACTATCACTGCGCCAGACGGCAAAAGAGCGAAATGAATCTCCACTGTTATCGTACATTAGACAGGGAATCTTGCATATGTTTGGTGTTGTTACCTCATCTTAAGCCATCGATATATATTTTCTTTTGTTATTAATGTTTTTAAGAAATCTTTAAATTTTGCTCCGGAAAGGTAGTGGGCCTTTAAAGGTCCAAGGTTTAATCAAATTGTTCAGAATGTGATGACACGTGTAGTAATAACGGTAAGTTAATAACTTTAGAGACTATACAAAAATATCGATCTCGTTTTACTTTCCCGTTTTAAAAATTGAAAGCCGTTTCGGAAAGGTAGTGGGCCTTTAACCATTAAAATTTACCATTAATTAGTACCCTTTTTTTACATTAGCTATCTAAGCGGGAGTCAACTTCATTTCTGTGTAGGTGACTTCAATACGTCGTGGCTGCTGTACTTAATCACTATCAGTCAACATTTTGTTATGGGGACGAACATTCTCAGCTGATAAGACAAGAGAAGTGGAGATCAGCTTCTAAAATCTGCGCCGAGTTGTTCGAAAGATGATTAGGCTAATCACAGTTTCAAATGAAGATAAAATAATTTCTAAAATTCAAAACTTTACAACATCTTATAACAATTTTAAAAAAGTCTATTCTTTACTTACTTGCTGAGTTTAGTGAAGATATCATTTCACTACCAATTGATGATCTTAGCATCGCCACAGATACGCATGTCCATGCAGACTCGGTGAGTACTAACTAATACATTTGAAGCCACATAAGTCAATGTACCCCAATCATCTAATCTTATCAAAATACAGATATTCACAGTATGATATGTTCACACGCTAACACAGAGTAAAGTGAAGATCTGCAATTTAATAAGATTGCTCATCATCAAGATTGGGGAAGTAACTCATCAGTTCTATCGCTATAAAAGTCAAAGAGTTTAAACTTTCAGCTATCCTATAATTGTTGACGGATCGTCTTGGTGAATAGTATTACGGATAGCCTCCGTGATACGACAGTCGCCATGCAGTTGCATCAAACAGGTAGGCCAGTAAACAGACAAAGAAGGAGTTTCCAATCTTTATGTACATGCATATATATGTTTCTGGTATTATTCGTTCTAATCCATTATCAATTCACGAAACAAATATAATTTATTTTGTACCTGTGGAGGTGAAGAAATGTGTAGTATTCTCGACAAACTAAAAACTGTTCCACCTTTACAAACTTTAAATAGTTTTTATTAATAGTTTCAACATTAAAAGCCTTTACCTTTTAAACGGTCACACCGGCGGAAACTGCATGATAGTCATATATATTATATATATTTATATTTCAGGGAAAAAATAATAACATAGGCAGCTTTAGTGGAAAAAGGCAGACCACGTAATCCGATATGATGGCAATTAGTCTGCTAACCCTGCCTTTACGGTTAACTCTAAAAAGACATTTTTTTTTTTTGCTTTAGGCTTTTTTTTTCTTTTTTTTTTGGTCTAATATTAAAAAAAAAAAAAAAAAAAAAACTAATAATATAGGCAGGTTTAGCGGAGTATATGGCAATACACCGATTCAAGTAGGTGGTAACTAGTCTGCTAAAACTGTCTAAAAGTACATTATTAGGCCTTTTTGCTCCATCCAATTATATAGGCAGGTTTAGCGGACTAGTGGTAAACCACTGTAAGAACTTACTGTCATCATAAAATATCTCTTATTTTTTCGTTTAAATATTTACACATACATTGATTATGATATTTTTCTATTTTGATTTACTAAAGATAAAGAATAATCACATTTAAGTGCTAGAGATTTAGATGCTGTACATTATACACGTAGCTAGTACTGGTTTATGTACACGTCATTCCGGAATACTCTTTGCCGATACCGACCCTTTTATTACACGACTAACCGAACTTCCGTAAATACCGCGCGGAAATCAAAACAGACAGCTACAGTAGCGCTGTACAGATGGAAATCGTTTGACATTTGCTTAAGTTAACTCTACTGCCTTCGTAGCAATGTGTAAGTTGTGTTGTTTAAAATTCACAATAGAAATATAACGAAGCGATCAAACACTTTGCCGAAGAGATAATACCCTAGCAAAGAATGCAAAGATGCGTGTATGTAACAAGCCTAATTCGACCTAGTTCGAAAGTGTTCGGGGATCGTTGCATATATGATCGTCCAACATCTGATCATGACCATAGACACAATGCATTATACATGTACCTATCTAGTCGACACCAGTAAATAAACGATCAGGTATCAAGCTGACTAGGCCCTATACGAGATTAATGAACATAATGACTAATCAAGCGAACTGTAAACAAAGTGGCTGTCAATATAAGCATCAAGCTAACTATACTTGACTGTTTGATCTGATAATTAACGGAAACATAAACAAAAACTTTTAATTCGATTAATTAAAGCATTGATATCAGTATTTTTTAATTTCATCTGATTATGAATATAATTTTGCTTGCAAACTGTGTGAAACTGCATTCTGCATAGCGGATTCTCACTAAAGTTTGCAAAAATTTTTTTATCATAACCCGATGAAATTAAAAAATACTGACATCAATACTTAAACCAGGTAATTTTAATTCATAATTCTATTTTGTTTATTCAAAATATTTTTCCAAATCAATTTGCGACGTCATAGTTTCAACTATGAAGTCACAATATAACGTCAGGTTTTCTCGCCATTTTTTTTTTTTTTTTGAAAAAAAGTATTGGCCAATCAGAAAGCCAGATTTAGTATGAAAACAAAGAAAAAATTAGATGTATATATATATGAGGCAGGTGAAATCCATCTCAAGATATTATGTTTCTGTATTCGAATTCATTTAGGAGATCGACAGTCAACACACTCAAGGTATGGCTAAACTGGCATCCGTTTTACCAAGGGTTTATAAGTGAAAAGGATTTGTCACTTGGAGTTTCGGTCGAATCCATTGCGAGAGCCTTTGTGTTTGTGCACTGACCGTCACATTAGGCGATGACTGATTTTATTTAAATTGATATCCGCTGGCACAACCTTATCATGTACAGGCTTAGTTATTGTATTCCTTCCGGAAGCGGGCCATCATTTCATGATCATGAGCTGTCATATTTTTTTAATGAAAGTTTCAGACATTTTTTCTTAATCTTCCGTCCTTAAACCAATGCAAGGACTAGACATTGTGAAATTTATTAAGCCTTACATTGGTGTTTCTTTTGATTCAATAAAACAAGTATTTTTTGAGAAATATATTTTTCATTCCCGGTTCATATAGGCATCTTGTGTGATGTTTAGTAGTGTAAAGAGACAGCGATCAATCCTTCTCACTTATAAATCCTTAATTTTACTTTAAAATTTAGATGCACTGGAAAACCTGGAGCAGCTACAGGTGAAGGATGATTCAGGGGAGAGAATCACTTTTAAGGATGAGGCAGTAAAAACAATGAGGAAAATCTTACAGCTCAAACAACAGAAAGAAAAACTTCTCAGACAGGAAAAGGAGCTGGATGATCAGGTAGACAAACTATCACTGTACAATGTAAATAAGCTTTCAGTTAATGTCATTAGTTCAAGGCAATACAGGCCTCAAGTTCTTGAAGCAAACATAAAGGGACAACTCAGTCTAAGAGAACATTAAAATTTGTATGTATATCAGAAAAAACCAGTTCTAATGGAAATTAGATCAGGCGGTTTTACTGTGATATGCCTGAAAAGCCCATGGTGGTGACATGTGTGTGAAATGTTCAAACTTGCTCGCTGTCTGCCATTACACACTGTGGTCGAACTTCTTGTATGCCGAACCCTCGCTCTGACAGTAGTGTGTTTACCATATTTCACCGCAAATAAGACCCCCCACCCAGAGAAGAAATGACAAAAATAACAAGCACACAAGCAGTTGTTTACTACGTGATTTTTCTTTGCCGATAAAACAAACAAAAAGAAGTTCCGATACAAAGTCATTTTGGTGATATCTTTAATTACTCCATTGCTCAAATCCATCATCCAGTAAACTGAAAAATAGGTGGGGGTCTTATTTGCAGACGTCCCCCCTAAGTCTGAAAATGTGTCAAAATAGGTGGGGGGTCTTATTTGCGGGAGGGGTCTTATTTGCGGTCAAATACGGTACCTTATTAGGTGAATTGTCTTGACTTAAAATCATTTTATCACCTCCTCAGTGGTTATGTAGTTCATTTATTTAATGTGTGTGACTTTGGCTTAGTTATGGATAAAGAGTCCATATTGTACCAGCTTAATCGTATTAATCAACGATTTGATATTTCAACGATATTAATTAAAATACTTAATAATGTCGTGGACTTTGTCAATGTTTTACGTTATATGTTTCATGCTATATTTTGCTTCTTGGTTATGTAAAAGAATTTGCCTGTGTGAATTGTCTCTTGAAGTCAAAAACTGACTTATAACTGATTAATTAATTTTATTCACATATAAGTCACATAAGGAGAAAAACTTAAGTTTTGACTGTTTAGTTTATTTCGTTTCGATAAATCAGAGCCAGGACTTTCAAAATACCAAAACAATGTGAGTAAAGTAGGATTTAGTACCATCAATGAGTCCCACCTTCCGGAGATTGGGTTGTCACAAAAATCACTGGAGAATATGACATCACAGTCTCTGTGGGTTGTCACAAATATCACTTGAGAATATGACATCACAGTCTCTGTGGGTTGTCACAAATATCACTGGAGAATATGACATCACAGTCTCTGTGGGTTGTCACAAAAATCACTGGAGAATATGACATCACAGTCTCTGTGGGTTGTCACAAAAATCACTGGAGAATATGACATCACAGTCTGTGTGGGTTGTCACAAAAATCACTGGAGAATATGACATCACAGTCTCTGTGGGTTGTCACAAAAATCACTGGAGAATATGACATCACAGTCTCTGTGGGTTGTCACAAAAATCACTTGAGAATATGACATCACAGTCTCTGTGGGTTGTCACAAAAATCACTGGAGAATATGACATCACAGTCTCTGTGGGTTGTCACAAAAATCACTGGAGAATATGACATCACAGTCTCTGTGGGTTGTCACAAAAATCACTGGAGAATATGACATCACAGTCTCTGTGGGTTGTCACAAAAATCACTGGAGAATATGACATCACAGTCTCTGTGGGTTGTCACAAAAATCACTGGAGAATATGACATCACAGTCTCTGTGGGTTGTCACAAAAATCACTGGAGAATATGACATCACAGTCTCTGTGGGTTGTCACAAAAATCACTGGAGAATATGACATCACAGTCTCTGTGGGTTGTCACAAAAATCACTGGAGAATATGACATCACAGTCTCTGTGGGTTGTCACAAAAATCACTGGAGAATATGACATCACAGTCTCTGTGGGTTGTCACAAAAATCACTGGAGAATATGACATCACAGTCTCTGTGGGTTGTCACAAAAATCACTGGAGAATATGACATCACAGTCTCTGTGGGTTGTCACAAAAATCACTGGAGAATATGACATCACAGTCTCTGTGGGTTGTCACAAAAATCACTGGAGAATATGACATCACAGTCTCTGTGGGTTGTCACAAAAATCACTGGAGAATATGACATCACAGTCTCTGTGGGTTGTCACAAAAATCACTGGAGAATATGACATCACAGTCTCTGTGGGTTGTCACAAAAATCACTGGAGAATATGACATCACAGTCTCTGTGGGTTGTCACAAAAATCACTGGAGAATATGACATCACAGTCTCTGTGGGTTGTCACAAAAATCACTGGAGAATATGACATCACAGTCTCTGTGGGTTGTCACAAAAATCACTGGAGAATATGACATCACAGTCTCTGTGGGTTGTCACAAAAATCACTGGAGAATATGACATCACAGTCTCTGTGGGTTGTCACAAAAATCACTGGAGAATATGACATCACAGTCTCTGTGGGTTGTCACAAAAATCACCGGAGAATATGACATCACAGTCTCTGTGGGTTGTCACAAAAATCACCTGAGAATATGACGTCACAGTCTCTGTGGGTTGTCACAAAAATCACCTGAGAATATGACATCACAGTCTCTGTGGGTTGTCACAAAAATCACCGTCACAAAAATCACTGGAGAATATGACATCACAGTCTCTGTGGGTTGTCACAAAAATCACTGGAGAATATGACATCACAGTCTCTGTGGGTTGTCACAAAAATCACTTGAGAATATGACATCACAGTCTCTGTGGGTTGTCACAAAAATCACTGTCACAAAAATCACTGGAGAATATGACGTCACAGTCTCTGTGGGTTGTCACAAAAATCACTGGAGAATATGACATCACAGTCTCTGTGGGTTGTCACAAAAATCACTGTCACAAAAATCACTTGAGAATATGACGTCACAGTCGCTGTGGGCTGTCACAAAAATCACTGGAGAATATGACATCACAGTCTCTGTGAGTTGTCACAAAAATCACTGGAGAATATGACATTACAGTCTCTGTGGGTTGTCACAAAAATCACTTGAGAATATGACATCACAGTCTCTGTGGGTTGTCACAAAAATCACTGGAGAATATGACATCACAGTCTCTGTGGGTTGTAATAAAATCACTTGAGAATATGACATCACAGTCTCTGTGGGTTGTCACAAAAATCACCTGAGAATATGACATCACAGTCTCTGTCGGTTGTCACAAAAATCACTGGAGAATATGACATCACAGTCTCTGTGGGTTGTCACAAAAATCACCTGAGAATATGACATCACAGTCTCTGTGGGTTGTCACAAAAATCACTGGAGAATATGACATCACAGTCTCTGTGGGTTGTCACAAAAATCACTGTCACAAAAATCACTGGAGAATATGACATCACAGTCTCTGTGGGCTGTCACAAAAATCACTGGAGAATATGACATCACAGTCTCTGTGGGTTGTCACAAAAATCACTGGAGAATATGACATCACAGTCTCTGGAAGGTGGGGACAAATTGATGTACATAGTAATTAATTTGCACCTACTCTAAAACTAAGAATAACTATCATCATATATATATTTAGTATTGCATTGCTATATTTCAGTGTGTGGAAGGGGGGGGGTAAAAGGTGCAAGATATTTACTAGTGGTAAAATGTTCACTCAGTCACTGAGGCCAAGAGATGGAGACCTAGAGCTTGTTGTAAAATATCAGCTGGCATGTTAACTGCTTGGTCTTGTCAAAACTTTAATTTCAAAGCAAAAGCTTTCATGACTCCATTTAATCTCTTTGATGATATCTATGGAATTTGTGTTGACAGATTAAAGAAGCAGAATTAAGAAAACATCAATGTGAGAAAAAGAATACGTCTAAGAAATACAAGGAGGCCCTTGATAAACATCACACACTACAACAGTTGTTAGACTGCTACAGACTTACAGGTAACACCAACTACATTGATCTTATTATTACATGTATATATCAATTATAACATATTTGTATATTTGATCAAATCAGTTGAGGTTCACCTAGTCTTGGTGACAATCATTAACTGCTTCACAAGATAAAAGGATCTAATTAATATTACGTTTAGCTCGCCTCTCCAATTACATTGATAAATGTTATTACAGGTATTGAAAATTATTATAAGGAAGAAAATGATGGATATCGAATTACAAGATGCCCAATGGACCGAAAGTTTCAGGCTAAAGATTTGATGCAAGTTGTGAAATGCTGTTATCCCAAACAAATATCATGGATTTTTACATTGATATAGAATTAAAATAAATAACAAATTGCCGTGTGGAAACCATTATAAGAGCAAAAATAAAATATTTTGATATTTTGAGAATTTCAAGAGGCCCAAGGGGGCGAAATTATCAGGTTTAAGGTTTTTGTGCATGTTGTGAAACGCAAATATCTGTGTGCACTATCATCACCGCAAGCTGCTACTAGCTTCTTTGATGTGAAGTTCAGCCAAAGTACCATTGATGTTCACTATCTTTGATATGGTCAAACATTTTAAGGATGAAAAATAAACGTTTTTAAAAAAATAGGATGCCCAAGGGGCCAATTTGTACTTTACTTTTTCCTTACCTCTGACATGGCTTTCTGCCTTGATATAAAGTTTCCATACCCAGGTATCTTGTTATGGATATGGGTTATCATTTTATGGGGGAAACACAGGATTTTGAAAATTTCAAGAGGCCAAATGGGCAAGGCTAAAGAAGATCTGTGTTGTTCTCAAACATCTCTTGTTTTCATTTTTGTTCCAGGTTTATCTCTGCACTCACAGGACAAGGACACTTTTATTTTGCGTTTTGATACCAACTACAAATCCAAGTTCTACGACTCGTACTACGTGGAGCTGTCAAAATGTCATGATGATACTCATGAATTAAAGCGCCACAATCTACCAAAATTTATGCCAGTTGCAAAGTTAAAGCAATATCTCAAAGATGATGTGCCTGAATTTGCGTCGAAGGTCAGCGATTATCTGTACACCTACACCACGAGACGAGAGGAAGTGGTACAAGTACAGGTAAACAACTGATTGGTAGATTTATTGTTTACATGTCACCATTATAATTTAAAGATGCTCCATCGCCAACAGAACATAAACTCTTCATTTGAACAATAATCGGTGTTTAATTGTGTATGAATGTCTAATATATAAAATAGTTTATTTTACTTTTGTTGCAAGTGAAATCAGTACTTCATTCCATATAGAATATAGTGCCACGGATTTTTTTTGGGGCATAATTAATTATTTTTAATATTTTTATTTTGAATTAAAATTAGAAGTTAAAACTTTAAAACGGTAGTAATGGTGTAAAGGAGATAAATACTTATTCATCTCCTCCTTTTTGATAGAGAAGAAATATTATTTGTCACCGGTGTAGCATCTTTAAGATACTAGCATATATTTTTTTTTCTATTTACGGGTATGATATTTTCCCTTGTTTTATTGATGTTCCAAAATTTATTCCACTATAAAGATGTTCTAATGCTGTTTTTATGCCCCTCGCCATAAACATGGGAGCCTCCATACACTAGAAAACAAATTATCTATTTTCTTGGAGACATCATTTCGTGTTTTCATACCTAAAGAATGTTAAATTACTTTCCCAGGAAGATAAGTTACTTTACAATTGTGTAACCCATTGAGTCGGTCCTACTGTGATATATGGAGCTGTGGCACTTGTTTTACTGATATTTCTAGGAGAATGATATGGTTTGATATCTTTGTCTTTCAGGGTTTCCTGCCAGAAGACAGACTTCAGGTTTCAATGACAGATGCGGCAGACTTTGTACAAATATCCCTAGGGAAGCTGTCCTCACCTTTAACTGTTAAAGTGACCTTGACCTACCAGGATTTACTGCAGGTCCTGCCAACACGAGTGACCTTCCATACTTTCATAGGTAAGAATTGAAATTATTTAGTAATCTGGTCTGGTTTGGTATGGTTTGTTTAAGATTAGCCAAACTAATGATGTGTTAGGTTAAGGAGGTGAAGAAGAATAGTCAGTACCTTGGTCATGGCAAGGTACCAAACTTGAGACACAAAAAACGTCAGGGGTCTGAAAAGAAAAAGGGTTGGAGGATCATGGGGGTAGCGGGTTGACATGATATAGGGAACGTGGTAATAAAAATAATTCACATACCATGTGATACCCCATAAGGTTTGTGCGGTACTAGTATCTCCAATGGTGATGACGTTTGCGCGGTACTAGTATCTCCAATGGTGATGATGTTTGTGCGGTACTAGTATCTCCAATGGTGATGATGTTTGTGCGGTACTAGTATCTCCAATGGTGATGACGTTTGTGTGGTAATAGTATCTCCAATGGTGATGACGTTTGTGCGGTACCAGTATCCCCAATGGTGATAACGTTTGTGTGGTACTAGTATCTCCAATGGTGATGATGTTTGTGTGGTACTAGTATCTCCAATGGTGATGATGTTTGTGCGGTACCAGTATCCCCAATGGTGATAACGTTTGTGTGGTACTAGTATCTCCAATGGTGATGACGTTTGTGCGGTACTAGTATCTCCAATGGTGATGACGTTTGTGTGGTACTAGTATTTCCAATGGTGATGACGTTTGTGTGGTACTAGTATCTCCAATGGTGATGACGTTTGTGCGATACTAGTATCTCCAATGGTGATGACGTTTGTGTGGTACCAGTATCTCCAATGATGATGACGTTTGTGCGGTACTAGTATCTCCAATGGTGAGGACGTTTGTGTGGTACTAGTATCTCCAATGATGATGACGTTTGTGTGGTACTAGTATCTCCAATGGTGATGACGTTTGTGTGGTACTAGTATCTCCAATGGTGATGACGTTTGTGTGGTACCAGTATCTCCATTGGTGATGACGTTTGTGTGGTACTAGTATCTCCAATGGTGATGACGTTTGCGCGGTACTAGTATCTCCAATGGTGATGACGTTTGTGCGGTACTAGTATCTCCAATGGTGATGACGTTTGTGCGGTACCAGTATCTCCAATGGTGATGACGTTCGTGCGGTACTAGTATCTCCAATGGTGATGACGTTTGTGCGGTACCAGTATCTCCAATGGTGATGACGTTCGTGCGGTACTAGTATCTCCAATGATGATGACGTTCGTACGGTACTAGTATCTCCAATGGTTATTACGTTTGTGCGGTACCAGTATCTCCAATGGTGATGATGTTTGTGCGGTACCAGTATCTCCAATGGAAAGTCACTCTTTGTTACCTTCCTGCAGAAACGACGTTAGCGCGGCATGTCATTAGGGCTGGATCAATATATCGATATACTGATATGTATCGGTTTTCAGCAGTGTATCGAATATCGATACACAAACATGCTTTATATCGCTGTATTGTTTTAACAACTCACCCTACTGTTTTCCTTATAGACATAGGAAATTGCAAACAAAATTTATTCTAAAACATCATTAAAGTAACAGGATTTCAATCAAAAGGAAGTGTTTAAAGCATCTATGTCACCTAGATGGATTAGAAATGCCTTTTCATAACTAAGAATACGAATTGACAGAAATTAATTAACATAGATGATAAACCGAATAAATTGTTTGGTAGATTTTTTTCCTGGTTATAGAATGTTTTATCAAAATTGTCTTTTATTGTCACAATATTCAAAACACAATGGTCAACTGAATTTGAAAAAGAGATCCACTGTATTATCAATACGTGTCATGCATTGTTTCAGTGTATTGTCAATACGTAATGTATCGTTTTAAACCTTCCAATACCCAGCCCTACATGTCATCATATAACCTCATTCTATCACCAATAGATACAATAGTCCCGCACAAACTTTAACGGGTATCACGTTGTATGGGAATTATCGCCATGGATGATATTTATACGGTTATAAGTTATGTAATCTTGTATGTGTTTTATTGGACATTTAAAAGAACGGAAGGGATCTCTTTATGGTTTTAAATCTGATCAAACGGTGTTTCTTTGTTTTATCAGACGATGATATGGAAATACCAGAAAATTTTAAGGAAGAACAGGTCCTGAAATGGAAGCAACAACTGAAAATAATGCCACTGTCAATTACCATGAAAGCTGTGAGTGACGCTTTTCAATTTGTCGAGTTAGAGAATGAGAGGAAGGAGAGAGAGGAGGAGGACGAAGACAGCACCTAGTGGAAAGCATTCCGATTGGTCAGTTGAAGTCATGTGATATATTACAAGGATCCTTATTGGTCAATTTAAACCACGTCAAATAGTAAACATTATTATTGGTCAATATAAACTGTGTAAACTCTTCTAAATGGTCAACTAAAATTTTGTAAAATAGCTAGTCCCGTTAATTGGTCAATTGAAACTATGTTAGATAGCAAATGCGTTTCATTGGTCAATTGAAACTATGTTAAATAGCAAATAATTTTGATTGGTCAATTGAGACTATGTTGAATAGCAAATGATGCAACATTTATAAATTTTGAATTATTAACATTAAACTTTCTCCTTTTAAGTATTAATTGCGAAAATGTTGATTCATGATAAGGACCAACTTAATAGTACAATAATTGGTGAACTTGTACTTGACATATGAGAGTATAAAATTCTAGTAAGACATGTATATTAAGTTTTCATTTTCATTAAAGTATTCATTGATATGTACTAAATAAAATCATTCCTTTTTTTTGCTTATGTTTGGCATTTTTAGTCCACCATCACCAGATGGCAGTCTATACAAATCGCCTTTCCAAAGTGATCCGTCATCTGTCTGTCCTTCTATCTGTTAACAATTCTTGTTAACCATATTTCTCAAAGTAATAAAGGGATCTTTCTCAAATTTCATGTGCAGGTTCACCTAGGACCCTAGCTGTGTATAATTACAGTTTAGAACCGATCAGTCAACACACATGCCACCATCTTGTATTTTGTTATTTAAAGTTTGAAAAGCAGAGAAAAGATTGATCTCTCTTTCCATTTGTCAGATATAGATCATTCTTTGGTGGGCACAATGATCCCTTTTGGATCTCTTGTTGACGAAAGTTTTCCGGTCATTTTTGTTTGCATCATTGTGATCAGAAAAACAGAGTGTTTATTATATGGCAGATCTGCTTCGGGTCTGATGACCTATAGTCATCATGCACGTCTGCCGTCGTCCCCCGTCCGCAGTTTTCCATTCAAACGACTTCTTCTCATTAACAGAAAGGCCTATAGTACTTTTATTTGGCCTGTAGCATCCTGGGATAGAGTGCTACCTAAGTGAAAATGAATGACCTTGACCTTCAAGGTCACAGGGGTCAAATAAGCTAAAATCTATTATCGGCTTCTTTGAACTAACCAAAAGATCCAGGGTACTCATATTTGGCCTGCGGTATGCTTGGATAAAGATCTATCAAATTTGTGAAAATGAATGGCCTTGACCTACTTTCAAGGTCAAAGGGTTCAAATAGACTAAAATCTTTGAACTATTTCTTCTCAATAATCGTAAGGCTCAGAGTACTCATATTTGACCTGTGGTATGCAGGGATAAAGGGCGACCAAAATTGTGAAAATGAACGACCTTGATCTACTTTAAAGGTCATAGGGTTCAAATAGACTAATATCTTTTGATGACTTCTTCTAACTAATATGTCTCTCCCGGGAATATCAGCAGAACTAAAAAATTATTTAAAAAACAAACAATAATTACACATATTATCACATATTTAGAACGGTTCATACTGAACTCCAGCAACATATCAAATACATGGATGTTCATACATTGCTTTATCTCACCCTACGGTAAAGTCAAGCTACACAAGATCTTTGCATATGCGCACATAGGGTAAGAGAAAAAGCATCATTCACCCTCTTTGGGAGTGAGACAGGAGATATTAACCCTCAGTCTAAGATTCATGTTTGACATCTTCAGAATCTTGCCCCTTCAGGTTGGGATTCTCCTTTTTCACCCCAAAGGGAGGGAGTGAAATATGCTATTAGTCAACCACTAGGGTATGACAGATTGCGCGCGGTAACATTTTGAACCTGAAGACAATTACGTGACGTCATGACTATGCGGTGTAAACGTGGTGACGCAATCAATATTGACGTGCAGTCGACGGAACCATGTTGATATATCGATGAAAATGTTTGTTTTTTGCTTTTTTGGCTATTTTCTTATTCTTTTCTTTTGTATTTGGGAGAAAAAGAATCATTCCCTACCTGAGGATGTGACACCGATTGGACGTTCATGAATTACCCCTCCGGTTGGGATTTTGTTGTCACACCCTCAAGGTAGGGAAAGATTATATTACTAATCACCAGAAAGATACCAACTTCGTATCTGCCTCCAGTTAATGTTGTGAGTCTCTCTTTCTGACTAACAGCCTAGTCTTCATGTTGAAAATTGTTAAATGAAAAACTGGTTTACAATCCTGTCCCATATGGCGAAAGTGGTTGGTCCTGTACAATCCTTATTACAATCTCATGATGGGGGTACAGCTTTCTGATTAGATGATGTTGTCTTAGATTCTATGACCTGTTGTTAAAACCAAAACACGAATAAGCACATTTTTTTGTTAAAAGCGTAGCAAATAACATTTTGTCCTACGTTTGACCACTTATATATAGGCGCTGTTGGTATCGAGGTATATGGAGTACTGTGGATGAGCTTTGGGTGGTTGTGGAACAATGTCAAGCGTGCAGTCTATCTACAGGAGACAGAGGGTGTTAGAGAAGACACACTATGTGTTTTGTAATAATCATGATCACAATACCATGCTTCTTATGGAACCGGAGCTGCTGTCACGATGTGGTGAACTTTATCATTGAGTTGACTGTAATCACGGAGACTATTCTAGGTATATATTTTATAGTCAACCTCAATCCTGATGCTGGTGATGTAATTTTTCCAATTAGAATGATAATTAGAAACTTGCTACTTAACATTTTCGGTCAATCAAACAGGCTAGAGGAGCATAGTTTGTTATAGAAATTGTTTTTCCTTGTTGAAAATCGATGTGACGTCTCTGTAAACACTTTTAAATGTCTTCATGTGGGGTAAAGATTTATGAATAGAGTAACACCTGTGACGGGGGAACGTACTAAATTTTAAAAACATCCCCTTTATACATCCTTAAGCGATCCCAAGCATGACCGTGTTTGGGGGTGGGGGTTACCAATGGAGGCCTACCGCCTAAAGTGGGTTACCTGCTCTGCGGGGGTAAGGGCGGGAGGGTTTTTGGGCGGAACACATGCACAGGTAATAGGCAGCGAGAAACACATCATATACTATTACACTTTATTTACGATACCATATCTCTGTGTGTATTAAGGGCTAAAATTTAATTTGATATCCCCCGCCGAGTGTTATAGAACACATGCCTTATCTTGTTTTAACTGATGTGTAGATATACTTCAAGTTACTTATAATGTATGACGTAAGAATAAACAACTCTTTATCTTATGTTGCAATCACCAGACATATTCAATGCTTTTATTTTATACAATATACCGGCTTACACATTAAAAAGACTTAAATTGTCAAGTTATAATGCCAACCGTTTATTCATGTCATATATACCAGTCTAACCTCAGTTAATTATCTTAACCGATACAACACAAACACTATTAAAAACAATTTGCTGATTTCGTCTGCTATCCAAATAGATAGAGGATATTCCTTGCGTCTTGATGAATACCAACTATATTTCATCGAGTGAGGTGGGTGATATTTTTCACAAGTGAATATTCTATTTATTACATTTGTTTTCTCGCTTTCATTTACAGAAGACAATCACTACTAGTTTCTAGGTTATATTCCGCCATTGTATTTTACAGACTTATTTGCCCTCGCGATTATTACGTTGTATTTTGTGAGCATAACATCATGTCATTTTAGTGAACAAACGTATGACTTAACAATCAAAATTATATTTTCACTATCAATGCTGACTTTCCAAGGGGTTGTCTTTTCCATATCAACACACAGCGTCGATGTTTGACGACACGATAACGTCGGGATTTAACACAATTCTTGGATTTAGTATGAAATCAAACATGAAATTAATTATAATAACATAATATTATGCATCATTTTCATTTCAATACAGCACGCGTCGTCTGTTTGTATACAGCCAATATTTCCTAACCTGAAATTGACCTGAAATTGACCAGAATTTCTGGTTAAAATTTTGACCTGAAATTGACCTGAAAGGAGCAGAACAGTCAATTTCAGGTTAAAAAACTAACCTGAATTTCACCTGAAATTGACCTGAATTTCACATTAAAATTTGCTGAGGTCAAATTCTGGTCAATTTCTGGTCAAATTCATGTGAAATTCTGGTCAATTTCAGGTTAGTTTTTTAACCTGAAATTGACCTCAAATTATATTCTGGTCAATTTCATGTGAAATTCTGGTCAATTTCAGGTTAGACTTTTAACCTGAAATTGACCTCAATTTTCTGAGGTCATTTTCAGGTGAAATTCTGGTTAAATTCATATGAAATTCTGGTCAATTTCAGGTTAGATTTTTAACCTGAAATTGACTTTTCTGCTCCTTTCAGGTCAATTTGACCAGAAAAAATCTTGACCAGAAATTGACCTGAATTTCAGGTCAATTTCAGGTCAAGTTTTCTTCTGGTCATTTTCAGGTCAATTTTACTGGCAATGTCCTGGTAAATGGTTCACTTGCGTCACTGTAGTTCTAGAATTGTACCCATTTCTGAGCATATCAGGTGTTGCAATCACACTGCTGAGGAATGAAGATATTTTGGAAAAGGAAACAGTCTTTTACAGTTGAAGAATATTAATCAAAATGTGACCATTGAATTGTTTTTATTTTTCATAACATTTTCAACTTTACTGACCATAAGGAATGAGTGTGACCACCCAAAAGTAGCAGAGGCGGCTTAACTACTTCTAAACCATGAACTTCGTGGATATAAAAGACCGCATCCAGTTCATAGCAAGGAGCTTATGGCCCTAAACATTCCAAATGATCAGGTCACGAGGCTACTAGGTCGCAGCATCCGCACATGTTTATAACCTCCTTCAACACGTACAGTCGGGTAATGCTACCATCAGGAGACAACCTAGCGAAGTCTTATAAGAAATTACAGAATATAAATCAATTGTCTGACAAAGAAGTCACATTTTAACAAGTATTCTTCACCATAGCATATTGTTTAAGTTTTATATACCTGTAAATACATTTATCTATTAAAAGAAAAAATGACAATCACAGATTGTTTTGTCACTTCATGATAGCTTTAAACGATTCACATTCAAAGAGGTTCACCTTCTTCAACTCTTTTTTTCTAGGAACTTCGACTTTAGTGGGTCGATTTTTTTCGTAGAGGATCTGTTACACAGCCTAGAACTCTCCTCCCCTCCCTCCCCCTCCCCATCCCTAGGGAAACAATGACAAAGTCTGTTTTCTGCTTTATGTTATTTATCTTCCAAAAGTCCTTTACTTGATCTTCTTGACACTGCAATCCCTGAAATGTAAAAGAGAAACATTTACATTTCAACTGCACATGATCTACAACTTATTTAGCTGAATCTACAGACATAAAGTCAAAACTCAAAATAAAACTGCATGTAATATACTGGAGATGGCATACCGTGTTAACACTTTCATTATAAGTCGGAATCATATTGTACACTGTTCTGGAAATAAAGAACACTTTGTCATCAAATGCGTTAGTTTTTTCCCTCTAAAATAGTCATAGTAAGATAAAAAATGTTAAAGTTTCTCTTAACATTTTTTGGGTTATATATACAGTAAATCAGATGACTCAGCATTACCAGTGTTTAATTAAATAAGATTAAAAAAGTTTCAGGAAAAATCATATATACATGTAGCATCTGACATGTTTACTGTATATAGAATTCTACATAATTCTTTCATAAAATAAGTTATTGCAAAAGCTTATGAAATAAAGTCAGTCCCCTATTTTCCACGTATGGTTCTTCATAAAGATATTGTGTGCGTGTTATATTTGATACTTTATTAGAAACCATTTAATGTATCGTTGTAACTGCAATAAGGTAATATTAGTCAGTCATGTCATGATGTGCTTCATGTCCAAATATATATACATGTATTAGCAACCTGCATAGCTAGAGATACCAACAGGCATGCATTTACACTACAATTATAATTATTAAATATCCCCAAAAAATACGGATTTCATCACAAATATCAATACAGCAGTCAGTCAATTGATTATATGTAGTTGCCTGTTACAATATTTTACTCAACATGTTATTAACATAATAATAAGAAAACCAACAAATCAGAATAAATTAACAATAAATCAGTGTAATTATGACGACTAGAATGTTTTATGAAAGGCGTGATGTTTTACATACAATGATAATTATTCTATATAGACAATGCAATTTGTAACTTGGTTTTTTTTAAGAACTTGTAAAATTAATAGTACTGAAAATCAATTTGGAGTAGTTTATATATGTATATTGTAAATTTACATACCGTACATGTACAATTGACAAAACGTCAAGCTCCTATGATTTACATGTACTGGCTAGGCTACTTCAGTCATATTTTTCTGTATTTTGACAAAATTTCAATTTACTGTCATGATTTTATTAATTTTTTCCTAAATTGGCAATTATTGCAGTTATGGGCTTAACGAATCATATTCCTAGGGAAATCTAATAAAATAACCGCAAGGAAAAAATATCCCAAGGTCTGGGTCAGGACCCCTATGAAACTTTTCACAAATATTGTCTGATCAACAAAAAAACAACCTCGTTTGTTTTATGAGAGAGAAAAAAACTCGTCTAAATTTAATATTCATATCGATGGATTACCTGAAACAACTTCTTTCGCCTCTACTCATTTTCTACGGAAGATTGTCAACATCCCGGCCTCTGTAGTCAAAACGCGCACGTGCTGTTGTTTACGTCTGCTCGATATAGATGGCGCTCTAGTTCAAATCTAGATCATCGATATGTTTATCATTCACGGATCGGCGGAGTCAAGCATCTCATCGACCCAGATTGGATGGAGTCTGTGACAACATATCAAGACGGTGGCTTCTGAGATTGTCACAATATTTTGATTATATCGTCAATATTAGTGAATGTGGTGTAATACATTACGATATATGATGTTTGCCGGTACACTACGACTAGGATGCCTAACTGTCAGCGATATTACAAGCAGCTTAACTATGTTATCGGAACAAAATACGACAATCACAAAGTAAGTTTGAGAAGCCAACATCTGATGAAAAATAAATCCTATGCCGCCCGGAAGCGGGGAGGTTCTGATTAAGACAGTAGTTTTAGTGTGTCTTTTTATGACTCCATATATTTACAAAGTACCTAAAATTAAAGCCAAAATAAATCAGTAAGAAAGCCCAGTCCATCTGACCCAATAAATAAAGGTGTATACATTATGTCCAATAGGCCTACTGTTTGTACTCTATGTAGAGTCTAGTAGTTTGTGTATCATCAGGTACTGTATGGAGTGTATGCATATCCATATTCAGTGAATTAGATTGTCACAACCCATACTGTAATGAATCCTTCAAATAACATTTATAATCATGTTTGGCATGAAGAAGTATACATGTACATTAATTGTACCCTACATGTAGACTACATAGTACATGTAGAAATCTACATATAATAATTCTACATGTAGAACTAACTATATTTATAAGACTCAAGACTGTCATCATTCTCTTTTGTCCATAACCTTGCTTAAATAAGCTTATATAAAGAATAAAGGTTAAATAAGAAATCAAATAAAACATGAACACTAGCTGTTTGTGTTATCACAACTTCAGTGTGGTAATTGTATAAATTCCACACCATTATGGATAATGTTTATATATGTAAATGGCGAAGTTTACATTGGTATACATTCTGCAGCTTCACAAATTAATAAATATAGTGCATAATTATGTACGTGTACCTACCAGGAAAGGATCCCTTCATGTTTTCGACACAGCTAACTGCTTTTTTAATGAAAAAAAAAATCACTAGACTAAGAAAATAGAAATACCAGAGTAGTGATGCTTTAATTTAGATACAATAATAATGTTATAATTAATATAATCCTGATTCAATGATGGCATTTATGTTTTGTAAACATTCTTTAATTTGTTCTTAAATTTATCTATGGTACATATTGTGTCAACTGAATATTAATTCAGATCCAATATTGATGTTTTCTTTGTGAATCTTATCAATATGCAATTTTGAAATACATAGATTATTTATAGTAAATAACTGGCAACCAATGGCTAAATATAATTATATGATTATTTAATAATATATTTCTAATATTTTGCTATCATGAAAATATAGAATATTGAAATTAATTGTGGATACTTATAATTACATTTCGTATGTCTAGTCTTTGATGAGGACATTTATAGAACTTTAACTGATTCGATAGTTCTGTAAAAGTTTATTTTAAGAGAACAGTTATCAGCATGGTGTAATAGGGAAAAGTAAATCTTTTAAAGAACCTTACTTGCAATATTGATTCAATAACCCCAAGTAAATACGGGTAGTTAACCTATAGGTACATATAGTTACATATACACAAAATGTATACATGTACATACATGTATATGTCAGAGATACAAACATGCTAAATTGCCATCATTAGTTTATTTTTCATTTATTTTCCAGATTTGACAGATTGATGTCTTTGAAATTAAATACCGGAGATATAAAATTGATTTTAATCAAGAAAATATTCCAGGACTGGGCAAGAAGAACTTACCCAAACTTTTTTATTTGGTAAGCAAACAAAATGTGGAAAAAAAGTTTGTATGATATTGTACATATGAATGTCACTGTATTGATAAGTGTATTGGGAGCAAAGTTTTTATTCATTGTAAGTTTTATTCCATAATTAACTTTAAAATCAGATTGCTATAACTCATGTGGTATATTATACAATATACATGTATACTTCATAATATCTTCCCTTTGAATGAAGTGAGATATATTGTATAAGAACTGGCTCTTCATCCTCTTCTTATCTAATAATATCCTGCAAAGCCCTGCATTTCTGAAGTGTTAAATATATGACTTATGGTGATGAAATTTGAAGGATACATATGTAGTTCAATTCTGTAACCCAAAGCTGATATTTAATACACTACATTCAGGTCATTGACCCTATGTTCTAAGAGAAAGGTAAAAAGTAAAAGCCAAGTTCACAGTGATTTGATTGTCCAGGCTGGACCCTAACTTCTGAACTATTTGTAGTAATAACTACTAATAAGGGGAGACAATCTTGAGTTACGCTGCATATGATTTGTTCTACAGATGTATTGTTTAATTTAGTCACAATTTTTCTTTTTTTTTCTTTTTGATACACATGGGTCTGTGAAAGACTTGCCTTGTATAAAAAGTATGTAACCATTTTCACAAACATGTACATGATCTAATAGTGACATTCCAACATTATAATTTATATGTCTAGGCATTGATCATAACAAAAAGGCACTAGTATTGTAGCCTCTTTGTTATAAAACTTTATTAATGACAACTGTTGAATATTTCAGACTGACCACATTAAAATGCATGGCCACAAACAGCACTTTTCTCCAGACGTGACAGTGTTTGAAAATTGAAGATCAGCAAACTAGCCATGCCTCTTCGGCTACGAAGATCAGGTATTTTTTCACATCTGAAATGATTTCATACTTAAATACGAGTTGTCTTTCTGAAATTTATGAAACTTACTTAGTCAATATATTTCTTTTATGACATTAAGTTCCTGCTTGTAAATTTTAAATAATGTGGTTAACATTTACCTTGTTTGAAATACATACATTTCTAATGTAAGAAATAAGGACTTTTTAGTTGGAGTTGGAGAATGGTTTTATACTAACCATGTAGAATTTTAAATACATGTTGTAATATCTTCGAATAGATCAAATGTCCATAATTAATTAACTTGGTAAAAGACATACAAATGGTTTTCGGGATGAATAACATGACTTGGTAATTTGACGAACAAATAAACAAAATGTTTTTTCTTTTTTACTTGCGGTTAATTAAGACCAATATTCATATTTTATGCATGCCGGCAAACCACAGAAACATCTAGTAATACATACGTGTACATGCTATCATGATATTTACTTAGTCAACATCATATTCATTGTGGCATTTGTTTTTTATTTCTATTTTTTTAGGTTTTCTTTCTCCCTAAATGGATGGACTGATGCCTTCTGTTGGTATGAGATTGCAGATATCTGGGGCCAGTCAGTGCCTGTAACCCCTGAATTGGAGGGAGAAGTCCATACTCTGTTTGTCTGAATTATTGGTTAGGTCAACAAGCGCCGGCTACTCTCAAGTAACAGGCTTGACCAAGGCAACAAGGGATTTGATTGGCTACAAGGCAACACCTCTGGTCATATACAAAGCTCCATATACATTGTATATCACACTGACAAAACCCACATCATCCTTTGTACAAAGCATGTACATATATGTAAAAAGTTAACTTCATCAGTGTATATACCAATTATTACCGAATTGTGTAATTATAAGTACAATTGCTATGTGTCAGAGCAGGAACTTTTGTACATACCGGTATATATATCATGCATAATTTGCATATTTCTCTGTCCAAAGTGATGATCAAACAAGATATTGGTAAAGAGTTATCGCTCTTTGCTACAAATGATAAGCAAAACATGTGCTTAAGTTTTATGTAGCAGTTTTTTTTCTTAACTGCAAAATAAATACTGTTTTAAAAACACTTACAATGTCTTCTCTTCATTTTTCAGACGTTTTTATACTGGAGGAATCATTTTAATAGACAATTTTACAAATTATTTTTAATAGAAAGTAGATCTATGAAAGCCATAACAGTATCCAGTAAATGATCCAAAGAAAATTTGACCTGAAAGTCACCAAAGGAAATCTTAACAAGAATTTCAGGTCAAGATTTCTTGACCTAAAATTGACCTGAAATTGACCAGAAATTCAGGTCAAGAAATATTGACCTGAAATTCAGGTGAAGATTTCTTAACCTGAATTTTAGGTCAAGATTTCTTGACCAGAAATTGACCTGATATTGACCAGAATTTCAGGTCAAGAAATCTTGACCTGAAATTCAGGTTAAGATTTCTTGACCTGAATTTCATGTCAAGATTTCTTAACCTGAATTTCAGGTGAAGATTTCTTGACCTGAAATTCACCTGAAATTCACCAGAATTTTGCATGAAATTTGACCTGAATTTCAGGTCAAGAAATCTTCACCTGAAATTGACCAGAATTTCTCTTGAAATTTGACCTGAAATTCAGGTCAAGAAATCTTAACCTGAAATTGACCAGAAATTGACCAGAATTTCAGGTCAAGAAATCTTGACCTGAATTTCACCTGAAATTAACCAGAAGTTCTGGTCAATTTCAGGTGAATTTCAGGTCAAGATTTCTTGACCTGAAATTCAGGTTAGGAAATATTGGCTGTGATACGCCAATACAACAGGCACAGCCAACAGGTCATCAAAAAGAAGGCCATACCACCAGGTGCTACATTAGTGTCAAAATGAAAGTTCGTGGTTAAAAGGAGAAAAATCAATTTAAATATGGAAATTGGTGTGAGAGTCCTTCTGTGAAAGGAAATCATTGTAATTTTTGGACCCCCCCCCCTACCCCAACCCCCAACCCCCAACCTCCCCCCCCACTCCAAAGGAAAAAAAGGCAACATGTCAACTGAAATACTCAATACTGGTATGTACATAATACATATTCACGCTTTTAGTACACAAGAATGTGTTTGATGTGATGATTTACTATTCTGGCGTGTGCTGGGATGACAACTTTCAGGTACGCACTTCAATTCCTGTCAAGCAAATACCCCATGACACAGCACGAAACTGGCTAGTTTATACCCACATACTGCCGTAATTCATTGAATGGAAGCCGTAGTTTCTCACCTACCAGGATGAGAATATCTCATTGTAAATCCTATCAACATTTTAGATAGGTCAAAGTGAAAATGAAGTAGTCAGAACAAGACAAAATGGACATTACAGTGTGTATACACTCCAATATGTCGGAACTTTTAATATGACAAGATTGTGAAATGTATCCCATGATACCTGGCCGTGGTATTGAAAAAAGGGCAGTGATCACGTCACTCATACGTGCAACTAAAATGGCGAATTTTCTTCCTGAAGCTCAGATTCCTGAACGTCCTCGGGGTCAAAACACTTGTGTTAATCATAGGGGGAGACAACTTGAATTTTACTGTAGACAGTGTGAAGGGCCCGTATGTGGTAAGTGTGTGACTACCTTACATTACTGTCATCCTATATGTGAACTCAATGAACAAATTTCTCACAGGAAACGAGAACTTCAAATGTTTATAAATAAAACTGAAAATAATGACTTTGTTCAAATCGACGAGAACATCAAATCGGCCGATGAATTTATGCAGGAAAATGACAGCAATTTTGAAGAACTTTACGAACACCTTCTAGAAAGCTACAAGCATGATATGAAAATGTACAGCGAATATCTTAGACAGAAGGTAGAGAAATGTAAGATATTGCTTCAGCGAGGTTCTGCCATAGAAATCTACGATGCAGACTGTGATGTTTGTTCCGTCTCTCTTCCTGAAGCACCAAGACTCAATACCCCTAGTTTCTCCCAAAACCGTAATCATCATGGTTGTGCAAATCAACGTCAACAATCGTTAGGAGACGATGTCAATGTCAAATCACTTGAAGTAGAAATAGGACTATCGCCTGGGCAACAGAGATCGGATTCTGAATTAAAGACATCTCAAAGTCATCAGCAATCAAAGGAAGAGGAAGTGGTCCGTCCGGGCTATACCCTACTGCCTCAGACCAAGATCCTGGAGGAGTGGATGTCTCCTTGTAAAATTAGTTCTATATATCCTACTACTGACGGTCGGGCATGGACTTGCTCTTTTTGGAGTGATACATTAACTCTTCTCGACAGAGAGGGTAAAATAATACAGGAGGTAGAACACAACACTTTGATAATTAGAATAAGCCTTTCTCCTACAACAAATAGACTGTGGGCTTGTGATTTGAGACGCAACATCCAAGAGCTGGAGTCAGGACGACTACAGATCAGATTTAGTACCAATGCTGAACCTCTGTCCATCTGTATTACAGCCAGTGAACACGTCATCATAGGAACGGACAATAAAATCTCCAAATTCACCACCAGTGGTGATTTAGTACAGTCCACTGCAAAGACTGAGGAGTTTGTGAATAGAGCATTCAGTATATCTGAGTGTCCTCTTACACATAACATTGCCGTTGTTAATATGAGTGATGTTGTCATCATGGACAATGATCTCCAGAAACTATTTGTATATACGGGTCAAATACCAGATGTCTGTACCGCAACAGCAGAAGACGGCTCATTTCTACCCATGGATATGGTCTATGACAGTATGGGTAAACTTGTTACAGGGGATCGAACCAACAAACGTCTCCTCCTCGTTAGTGGGCGTGGTCAGTTTATCAGGATTATACACACTGATTACGACTGGCCATGGGCTGTTGGTATCGACAAACAGGGAGTGCTGTGGTCGGGGTTTGACCTTGAAAATGTCAAACTTCTACAGTACAACGATATGTATCAAGAGGACAACGATTTGTATCAAGAGAACAACGATAAAAACAGATGTTGTGTTTTGCTCTGACTATGTGCATACATGTGTTAAGATATATTTACATTTGCTTATCACTTCTACTATATAAACTAACAAGGCAAAGTGAAGTATATAACGGCAAAACGTGACCATTATGACGTCACTAATGTTGACGTGGTGACGTACATTTGTGTAGCTTGTTCTTGAAAGAATATGTGAAGAAAGGAACATTTAAAAAAAACACCTCGGAACATAGTTCTCAAAACCAGTATTTTGATTAAAGTTATATGTACCGACATTTTCATACTGACGAATCAAGAAGAGTTTTTAATATGTTATTTACATCAAACGTTACCAACATTTTAAGAATTGCAATACTTTGTTGCGAAAATCGTGAAATGGTCTTGATTTGGCCTTAGATGATTTAACGTATCAATTACATTCAACAAAACACTTTCTTCGCATTATATATAACGCGGTTTGGTTCAAGGAATACTTGTAATATCGGAAAACGCGATAGGATGTATGTTCTACCGTAAGCGAAACAACGCGTGGAAGGTTTTCTGCTGTATTGTAGATAAAGATACGTCAACAATGACAGATTTCTGTGTAAAATTCACCAGTGGTCAAAACGTGAAGGTAAATCTTGGAAAAGACTGCAAATAAAATGATGTTTAGCAACATGGAGGTGTGGGCGATTTGTCGGGAGAGATCGCCTCAACCACTCTTGCCCATCTTGTTCCTCAGGTGCTAAATTTGTATGTTGATTTGAAACTATGTATAAAACATATTGGAAATAAACTGATATTTTGACAGGAGCATAAAACATTCTGTTACTTATGAATACCTAAATCATATTAAAAAATATGTGAGTTTGGAATTATCTTATGATTAATTTTGATATGCTCTGTATAAAATATGAATAATTTTAATATTTAAGTGTCTTGTAGGTCAATTTGGCTGGACAGTTTTAAGTACATTCTATATGTATTTAAAATGTGTGACACGAAAATAAAAGCTGTATTTTTATCATTATTATATTTCTATGTTAATAAGAGACAATGAATCATTGTCAGTTTTTGTCTGATTCGTTCCTCTTTTATTTTATTTAATTGTTCATGAAATTAATCGCAATAATCGTCCAATCATAATAATGCCTTCTAAATATAGTAAACGTACTTATTTCAGAGGTTATTTTATTTTAGTGCTTTCCGCACTGTATTTGAAGCGCTAATTTATGTACAGCGCTAAATTTTGTATAAGGGTATTTCTATTATTGAACAACTAAATTACTCTATCCACACTAAAAAATAATAATTCACATTTTTTCGCATTTGCGCTAAAATTTGACAGCGCTAAAATAAGTGCGTTTACAGTAATTTTAGAAAATAAAATCCTCGAGGATCTGGATCCAGATGTAGGTCTCCTGTATACGCGAGATTAAGGGCTGTCACCGCTTTATCAGCAGAACATTAATAATTCTGCACCCAGTAATTGAAATGTATAACATAACAAGGAATTCCAAAGGGATCTTAGCGTCCATCAAAGAATGATATATGTTAGACAAACCTTAGATATCAAAATCCAATTTGGGTGTCTATCGGCCATCTCGTTGACCGATCTGTCTAAACATGCAATATGCAATATGCACAACTAGGGTCCCAGGTAGCCCGATATACTCTGGTCCTGACACTAGACTTAGACATTATGATAAATAGATATCTGGGTTAAGGCCAGAGCGCATTGCTATATCAAAACGTGGAATAAGCTGACACCGTTTGGTATCGGGACAGGTCATCTCCGATTTAGACTGACCACCAATAAGCGCCACTAACCTTAGTTTATTCAACAAATGGAATAATTTATCTACCCAAATATAGGGATCCGTCGAGATTAAAGGCTGTCGGCCATTTGAGACAGATGCCTTCAGTTCTTTTTGAGAAATAGCGATTACAAGAATTGTTAACGTAAGGACGACGAACCAAGGACGAAAGGCGATTTGACTAGGCCACCGTCTGAAGATGGTGGGCTAAAGAACAGATTATGCCAACGTACGGTTCATAATGAAACGTTGGTGTATAACACATTTACCATTGAAATGCCAATATATGCTCCTGGGTATACAAGTGTCCGTCCTTCCGTCTGTGTATATCTGTCTGTGCGCACGCCCTTACGGACAGACAGGACAAACACTGCATATGATACGCACATACTTCCAAATATGATTTTATTAAGTTAGACGAACAACACAAGAACGAATGAATTAATGGACATAAAGACAGATGGATGAGTGAACAGGTAGACCCATACGATGTGATGATTACAATTTGCAACTATGAACGCACGAACAGCGCTGGAGAATTTGAAAGCTAGATGGGATAACGATGAAATTAACACACGTTAATTAAATGGGATATTTCATTTTTTATCTACAGTAATTAGAGTATCATTTTAATTATGGCTTCATATCCCTACACATCACGTGCATTAACATATGTAAATTGATCGTAAGTGACACACTTGACCAAACATAAGTCACTTCTTTGATAGTAGTGAGCTTTCATCGTCACGTTATGCTGTTTCATACCTTAAGCTTTAGTGAAAAAAGGAAAGTCAGAAAAAATGTGTAAAATAACTTACTAGTAAGTGGGCCAATTCCAGAAGATTACGAAGAAAGAATATTCAAAGGAACGCAATTTGAGACGATGTATGCGACAGGTCGAGATGATAATCGGTCCCACGCTTTAGTGTGTGTTGAATTTGCCGCTGGCTCATACCCTCATAATTTAATACCAACAGAATGCAGTTCAAAACTTGAATTTATATTCGCTTAAGATTTTATGATGAAATCTTGTAATGAGATTTTGTATCTACAGTATAATAAAAGAAAACCATTATCGATACTCCGGGGGTTACTATCACCGACGTTATATCCACCCCTGAACAATACATAGTAAAGCTTGTGGCAACAGAAGACATAGGCAATTTTGTTCATCTGAACTGCTTCCAGTTTTACTATGAGAAGGGGTGGATATAACGTCAGTGATTGTAACCGCTTGAGTATCGAGGATGCGTCAAAGACGAAACAGCCATTTGAAATCCATCTTCCGTGATCGCTCGTACGACAATTGTTATGTCTGAATGAGAATGGCGGGATAATAAACGGATGGCAGTTATAAATTGATGAATGCCAAGTGCACGTGGGGAGTACATAGTAGGGCTGTTATGAAAATGTAAATATAGCCTGATAAATACATTTGTTTGTTTGTTTGATTAGATTATCGTCTTATTAACAGGTCATGTAAGGACGGTCCTAGTGCTAAGTAAGAGAATAAACTGTCAGTGTAGTGATTAAGTTCGTGATTTGAAACTCACTTAATACGTATAAAACAAATTCTCGTTGTGTTATATTCGTGATTCAACAACATACACGGGAACAGTATTTAGCATTAAATTATCTTCCTATGCATTATGAGATAATTGTCTGCAAAGCTCTGGCATCTATATAGACCATAGTTGTCATAGGAAGATATTTCAATGCTTATATTTACATTATCAACCCATTTTAGGATCTCTGTATTAACATTGTTTAAGCTAGACCAGGAAAACCCTCTATCAACGATGATTTAATCCACAAGACTGAACAGCACATTTGACGGTGATCAGTTGACGTCACCACGTCAACATTGGTGACGTCATAATTTTAGGGTGTTAGTTATACCGTCATATACTTCACTTTGCCTTGGTTAGTTTATATAGTAGAAGTGACAAGTAGATGTAAATATTATGTTATATCGTGTCTAATCCTACCTATGTTATAAGGGCGCAGCCCTTCGTGCCCGAAGATGCTTGAATTATGGCAGTGCCTCAAGCTCTTCAAGCATTTAAATAACCGTGATGTGCTTTAATTAATACTTCAGGGCTGACAAGTGCACTACGTTTGGTACAGAGCAAAAGAGAATTTACCGACCTTGCAAGTTCATTACGTCAAAGAGAAGCGAGACTTATCGCCCATCCCAAGACCTCGGAGAAAACTATCCGCATGCTCAACCGAGCCACTGATGATCAACCCGACCAAGTCAATTAACGGATCAACATAATGCAATACACTAATGGCAAAGTGATGTTGATGTCCCACCAAGACATAGTTGTGGTATCAATATTTGAGATATAGTCATAGTAGGGTCCGTTGAGATTTGATTTATGGCAGTCCGCATACCACCATCCAGCTCTGTATATTTCGGCACAGTTGAGTACAAAATTGTCGTTGTCCACATCGTATGTGCTAAAGGGATGTCCGTTATGGAAGGTTAATCCATCTTTAAGAACAAAAAAAGAAACATGTATGACCTGATTTGATTACATTTCTACTGACCATAATTAAACGTTCATACTGTAAGGGAATACATTTTTCGGATTGGTTATTTTCCTTATATTCTTGTTTTTACAGAAATTTGCGAATTCTAAACATCAGAAAACATTCAAAATTCATTGATACCCAAGAGAACAATATTTCAAAGAATTAAAGACTTATGGAAACGTATCAATCACGAAATTCAGCATCCGAGAATATGTTCCGTATTAGAAACCGCGAAATATTGACTTCCGCGAAATATTGTCACCCGCGAAATATTGACTCCGCGAAATATTGACACCCACGAAATATTGACTCCGCGAATTATTGACTTCCGCGAAATATTGACTTCACGGAATTGAAGCGCTATACAGTAATACACATATACAAATGTCTTGGGCAGAAACCATAGGTAGTCCTTCAATTTCGTGAGAATGTTATTTTGGCAATTTCATCCACGAAATATATACCCATACATGTAAATAAAATATGAAAAATGGAATTACAGTCAAACCTCGATGTATCGAAGTTCAAGGGACCGCCAGAAAAACTTCGAAACATCGAGACTTCGAATTATTCGTGGTTGAAATTAGACTGATGACCAACTGTGGTAGTTGTACATGTCGTCTCCGTTCCGTAAACTTTATAATAATTGTATTTACCACAAGCAAAACAAAATAAAAACGAAGTATGCAATTAATCACACGTATTGCTATCGTTAGCAATACATACGAATATTATAAACAAGACTTACGTGTACTAGGCCTAACCCATGTACAAGTGTTCGTTTGGTGACAATTTAAGCGATGGTTGATATTACGGAATGAATATAAAAACGAAAACACGTTGTAAAAACGAAACTAAAAAGGAGGAACCGAAAGCGCTACAATACCTACAAAATACTTAAATTTAGAATGATCGATTTGCTCCAGTATTTATGCCAAAGTTTTGCAATGTTACAGTTTTGAGTATGAGTTACTTATAATGTGGCTCGCTATTTACCGTTCCGTAAATTCTACAAACCGCTACCAATGGTGGCGGCGAATGTCAAAAACGACTAACCGTATCTTTGCCGTATTAATGATTTAATAACGCAGCTTGTAAAAACAAAGCACCGGGTATCGGTCTGATTAGTGATATTAATTATCTTGATGATATCAAGCTAGCAACACAAGCTGTCATAATCCCTATTGTCCGGGGAAGGGCCGTCGCGAGACAGCTTGGTGTTACAGCATGCCGCTGGGTATCGGCGAACACCTGATCTGTACAGGTAAATTTTTATTCGAATCATCGAGTGTCACTTACCTATGATTCTATAACAAATGGTCCATGAAAAAAGTTCGATACATTGAGAACTTCGATTCATAAAACTTCGATTCATACATGGGTCAGTTAGTAATGTTATATAGTGAAGAAATTCGGGACCAGACAAAAACTTCGATACAGCGAGAAATTCGATTAATCGAAGTTCGAATCATCGAGGTTTGACTGTATAATTTCCCCAACCTGACTAAAATATAGATCCGTATTATCAAATACAGGGTCTGACAACATATAACTAAATGTCACATTCTTATATGACCTTTATACTCAATGTATTGCATTTCTCATGGTTACTTTGGCTTTTGTTTGAAGTATTCTTACGCACGACGAGGGACGAAACACGATGACAATAAAATATGATATATATTGAATCTATAATTTTCACAATCTGACTATAACACAGATCCGTATTATTATAGTGGTACATAGAGGATCTGACAACATCTCATTAGAGGTCACGTGATGGTGACTGTTATATTCCTGTATTGTTTAAATGAATTTCTTCATCCGGCTATATCACCTGAAAACGACATTTCGTCACAATATGCACATACATATTGTTATATTGGACGAAATGACTACACACAGAAAATATTCTGAAAGATTATATATAATTAGCAAACTATTTCGCCCCCTAAAATTGATCGTCGTCAAGACATTTGGAAATACAATTTGATTGGTCATCAGCCCCTGAATTCTCTCAACCAAAAACACCTAAAACGTTTCTGACTTTGTTTGAGAAATCAGGTACAGAACGTGAATGTTTATGGGATGTTGTCAGATCATGCATGAAACGAAAAAAAGTAAACAAGAACAAATAGTTATCAAATCAATTTCATGCCAAAGACTTACCAGAAAAGTTGCCAGAGAAACCGTTAATGTAAAGTTTGTATTGTTTCGCTTTGTCTCCCACCTGGAATGACGAGTACTGGACAAAGCCCGTCCTTCCATCCCTCGCCTTCATTTCTATCCGCAGGATCTTTGCAGTAGTGATGAGAAGGGAGAGTTTGTCATTACCTATAATATAGAAAGAATTATGTATGTATTTCAATTTAAGGTAGATGTGGAAACATTCGTGGCATGTAAAGTTTCACTTAGTTTACTCTCGAAATCTTAACGAACATTTACATGTCGTGAATAATTTATTTCTGTCATTATCCAAATATTATTTATCAAAAACTACACCAGACGACACATTGTAATACGATTCATACTAACCGATCAAGAAATCACCAAGGAGCCTACCAAAGTCCGTCTTATATTCTTGCCAATTGCGATAGAACGAAGTATATGTACTAGTTTGTCTTTGTATCACTTATAGGAATCATAATGTTAATTAGAAAACATAGATAACAACCACACATACATAAAAATTACACTCCTTCGCTTACCAATCATGTAGTCGTTCAAACTGATCTATGAAGTAATAAAATTGCTGAAAAAAGAATTCGAGATAGTATTAGATACGGTATGTTATTTCATAATTCTATTGTTTCTTGTGGAAACAGAGCAATAAAATCATACTACGACATGTTTGAAAAACGAACTCGAAATATTGTAAGATTTTTACGGTCCATTGTATGTTGTTTCTTGTGAAAAATGTTTAATACCAATGTACTCGACCTACATACAATCCAGGTTTCACCGTCTAACGAGTCCATGAACACCTCGAATGTGTCACCTTGGTTTACAGCAATGTTGTTTGCACCGAGAACTGAAACCATAATCATTTTTTAACATTTTTTTAACGTTTGATAATAAATCTTTTCTTAACGGAAAGTATCTGGCATAACAAAAATATAACTGTTGGTGGTAAACCCGTTTTCTACAGGGCTTGGTATAGATTAGGAGTTCACACAATTGCTGATCTTCTGAAAGATCAAATAAACATAAATTTTTACTCTTTTGAAGAATTTTTTACAAAAATATGATGATTTACACACCAACTTCCTTCAATTTCAAGGACTAATATCTGCTGTTCGTAAACGTCTGCCTAACCCTCAGCCGCAAAACCTAGTACCACTTATACGTCCATATGTTCCCCTAAATACACAGATTTTCTTTTCAAATATGAAAAATTCAAAATTTCTATATGCTATTCTTAATAAGTCAGAAACTGAACCTACAGGTAAGCTGAAATGGCAAGAAGAATTTTTATTAGATGAAGAAGAGTGGAAGCATATTTATAGCATTCCTTTTAAAGTAACAAAAAACACTAAACTTCAATGGCTTCAGTTTCGTATTTCTCATTATATTCTGACAACCAATTCAAAATTATTTAAGTATAGTATAGTAGCTAGCCCTATGTGAACTTTCTGTAATTCAGAGAGAGAAACAATAATTCATTTAATGTGGGAATGTCGAGAAGTACAAAATCTATTGCAAAACTTTGAAACTCTTTTAGATGTTCTTTATATTCCTTTTTCAATTAACAAACAATCTTTTCTTCTTGGTCTTACAACTAACAACCTTAATGCACCAGTTGATTATGTTATACTTTTAATCATTAAGCAATACATTTACAGAACAAGATGTTTTCATAAAACCTTAAATATAAACACATTGGCAAAATATATTAAAGAATATTATAATATTCACAGACACATATCAAATGGTCAAAATGATTTTTTGAAAGCAAAATTTATAAAAAGTTGGAGTAAGTGGACACCGTTTATACAATTTGATATATGAACTCTTTTAATTTACGAAAAAAATTAAGAACCAAAGATAATTAATTGAAATCCTGACAACTTACCGGTATTACTTTTACAACAAATTCTCTACCATTAGATAAAAAATACATATATTCCACATCTCGAATCTATCCTCCTATACAACTACTTCCTCTCTAACCTATCTTCATAACCTCTTATAAATGTCATGTATGTCTGAACGAAAGCGGGTGTATGGAAACCTTTGAATGTATATAATAATTTAAGTAAACTCTTTGGTATATGTGTGAGGGTGTGTGTTTGTGTGTGCAAAAGTATAAATGTGAATGTCATGTTAAATTGATACAAATGAAATACTTTTGTTTTTGTATTTATGATGTTAAATTAATTGTCTTTGTTTGTATTGTCTGTAAAAATGAAAATGATTTCAAAAATAAAAAAATATATATAAAGCAAATAATTGTATCAATGCTGGTTAAAAAAATTAGTGAATGGGCGGGATAAGGTGGAATAACCCATTCAAAACTGCAGACATCGTGTTTCAATTTGAACAAAAAATCCATAAGCAATAATCTCTATTGTAACGAGCATTTGCGCTACTTTCATACATGTCATAATCTTAAAACTTAAAATGACGTCATCATTTGTAACATCGTCACTTATTGGCTGATACAACGGCGTAGTGATTTCACTTTAAAAAAAGTCCCTCGTGAACGTTCGAATTTAATGGGATCAGTATTTCTATCTTTGTGTTACAACTCCTTTGAATAAACAATCTATTCAAATAATCATTTCCTAAAAGTAGATAAAATTGTAATTTTAGTTTTTTTATGTTTTTACTCGTCATCATTTTTTGATGGTTGTCTCTTGAGTCGTCTGCTCGGTGCTTGTCAACTCCTCAGAGGTTTGTTGAACTGTAATGCCCGACACTGTCGGACCAACAGTAGTAGCCTCCTCTGTAACATATTACACACAAAGGCATTGCAGTAATATCGAAGAATCATAAACTCTCTCCCACATAAACTCTTGAGTAGGCTTTAACTCCTTTTAACACTATGGAATTCAACACATTATTTTTCTAATTAAACGGAGAGAAATAAAACGAAGTGAAACACCCGAAATATCTTTTACAATATTTACACGAAGCTTTGATACAATTGATGATAAAGCTGTGTTTTCACGAATTTCGTGGTTGACTACAAATAAAGAAATAAAAGTCATTGAGAAAAGTTAACAGCGCTAACACGGTGACTTTAATGCATGTTTTGTAGTGGCCATTTCTCTACCGTCGTGTTAACCCAGAAAAGGAGACTTTAAAGGCCACCTACCTTTCCGAAATGACTTTTAATTTTAAAATGGAAACGGAAATTGGGATTGATTATTTTGTAGCGTCGCCAAAATATTAACTTAACGTTAATACTACATGTACAATCACGTTCTATACAATTTAAATAAAATAAAATTAATGTTAATTTTCATAACGCGGGTCGAATTAGTTTCCCGCCGTCGTCCTAATTACCGCGCGTTAGTTGACTATCACTGCGCCAGACGGCAAAATGCATCTTCCTGTTAATATCGATTACACAGGGAATTTTACATTTGTTTGGTATTGAAATCTCAAAATATAGCATCGATTTAAATTTTAGTCTCGGAAAGATAGTGTGCCTTTAACGTAACTATCATAGTAGGATTAACTATTGTCATACCGTATGGTATGTTATTAATATGTCTTTTTGCTATACTAATTCGTCTGTTCTTGTTTTTGAAAGACGACAAGATCGACTCATCAACGGTGTAGCATCTTTAATTATCCTATGTTGTTTGGAATTGGAATAAAATAAAATTGAAATTGAATCGACTTTTTACCAAAACAAACTTAACAAAATTTAAAGTATTTCATTCTTTGAATTTTTGTCTATTTTCCATGAGATATTCCTAATAAAATAATTAAGCTAATCACCTTGTGAACAACTGGCCCTGATATCCACAGATTATCAGACACGTCTGCTAACTAAACATACACATATGAAGGCACATACCTGCCGTCTTTGTGAAGTACAATGTTGAATTTGATACTTCACCGTCGTTTTTCTCCTCGAAAGCTCTGGAAAATGCATATGTGACACATCTTCTCTCCACCTCAGTATACGCAAAGGATAAACATCCATCATCCATGCAGTATGATGCGCAGGTGACAGGGCTTAAGATCCCGAAAACTGAATCGATTGTTCCCAAAATGAGGTTTGGATTCGCAACACGTTGTATCCTCAAGAATAATCCATCATCGTATAAGATGTGTTCATGGCTGAAGCGGATTCAGTTGCAAAAAGCAAAATAAAATTCAGAAAGTTAACTATTTGATCAACATGCATTGTTCATTTTTTTCCCGCGCCACTACTCAACGTTGACAATTGTTGTGTAAAAGCATTTCATGTATTTCAGTTCGTCAGGTCCTGCTGTTTCAACTTTCTCCCTTCAACTGACGCAAATGAGGAATACAACGCTGCCTACCAAAACGTTCATGTCTTCAACGCCGCAATTTCCCTATTGGCTGTGAACCATCACATGACATCATTTAATGATCGTTGTTTGTCTATATTAGGTATGAGGCTAGGCCTGATCAATCAACCTTTCGGGTGGAAATCCGTCTTATCGTTACAACTACTAAGAGCACACAATTTTTTTAAAGGTATTTTAAATTACTAATAACATCCGGACGCCAGGAACTTTCCAGTTACGACAACAAGAGATGCTAGACGGATCTTGGCACCCACCATAGAATGATATATGTCAGTCAATAAACAGGTATTTTTTTTTAATTTTTTTTTTAAGTTTTCTTTTTGAAATATTGAATGTACGTATAGAAAATACAATAAGGACAACTAGGTTCCTGACGGGAACGATGCACGAAATTTAAAATTTCTGAAATATCGCGGTAACAAACATCAATTTTCAAAATCCAAGATGGCTACCTGTCGTTCATCTTAACGTTCAATATGTTTCGTATAGTAATATGCTTAATATGGGTTATCCCTTCACAACTTGGTGAGAAATACCGGTAAAATTTCATCTATCAAATTCCACGATGTCAGCCATCTTGATGACCGATCGATCCCACGATGAGGGAATGTGCGCAACTAAGGTCCAAGGAGAAGCTATGCGTGATATTTGTTAAATAACACTTCACTAACTTCTGCGAAACAGCGTAAACAAAAATTGTTAACAGACGGAAAGACGGTATAGGCCACGAACGAGGGACAATTTTATTATCTTGTACCATCTTTCTGGTGATGGAGAGATATTCAAATTGTCTTAATCATTAAATAATTGTTAAAAGCAATACAGACAAGATTTGTTATTTAATGATATTAATCAAGCGTCATATGGTATGAGTAAACCAACTAAATTCTTCTGTCGGGAAGTCAGGTACGAGGATAAATTAGTACATCAGACTGGATATATCTAACATAAATCATCCAGGTGTATCACCCGTGGAAAGGAAAAAAACTGAGTAGACAATAAATAATATATATGAAGTTCCAGGTACTTTTATTCAAGGTACAGGAAAAAGTCGTTTTAACAAATCCCACAGGACCTGGATATTCGTTTTAAAGCAAAAGAGTAGTTCATTAATTGTTTATATAGAACAATAATATTCAACTTTTGAAACGTTTGAAATTTCATATTATATCAAACCGTGTTCACAAAAACATAAATAAGTTATCTCTATAACACCATACATTTACTAGAAATAGCAAGAATTGCGCATTTGGAAATTAATCATCTCCATCTTCTAAAGTCACAATAGCTACATGTATAACAAAATATAAACGGTATATAATACATTTGTATAATATAAAATTACATTACTTTGTAAAGGTAAAATCTGGAATAAATTGTATAATTTTAACCAAGATCGATCGACACACACAAATGAATGACAGAATGTGTCTAAGAGCCCTATGGAAGCGAATCGGAAGGGCGCCATCAACACGTACAATATAGATCACGTGTTTGTCAACCATATTCATGAGGGGGTCATAAAAAGTGGTGTTTTGCGGTTTGAAGTACAGAATACATCATGACCAAAGCGATACTACTTAGAAGCAGTACTTTATGTTGAGAAGATTCTGCGATGGCGACTTGGAATCGCCACGTGCACACACCACCAAATTCTGGGGTCTTGGAGGGTTACGACTACAGACAAGACACATCTTCCGACGCTGGACAAGCTTAAGGCTTTAACCGTATCGGAGGCAACGACATCATCGTCGATTCCAGACCGAGTGATGTGTTCAACAGGATCGTAGAATTACAGTAGATAGAGGAGACCCTTCGTAGCTCCGGAATCACCAGACTATGGGTTGGAGAGGTACTACCAAGCTCAAGGGGTACTTTCAAGGCACCAATGCTTCGTTTGACCGTCAGCGAAAGAAAATCAACGCTCTCCTCTCACAGAAGTTTGGCCGGGACTTCGTGCGGTTTCAAGATATCCACTTTTTTCCGGCAGATTTTAAGCCAGACTTGGCACACCTGGAAACAGCCGATATTACTACAAGGAACATCGGCATGAATTAAGAAGCTTAAGTACGCCTCAAGAATACGAAGATGTCTCATAAGCTGCTGCTGCTGAAGTACAAAGATGCATCAAAAAGGCCCCTTTAAAGACCAACCACTTTTCCCAAAAAATACGCAATATACGTACATTATGTACCAATTTCCCCAAAATTTATACGACGATATCTATAACGGGAGGTGGGTGTAATGTTAATTCTAAAATATCCAAGTAAAATTTAAATTATGGCATTAAATAACAAAGTATTTTTATATTGTACTTGCATTCTCTTAACCTACATGTACGTAAACATGTACACTGTACATGTATGTAAAAAAACAGAAAGTAGAATAATTTTCAATAGTAGATATATATTTGTACACGCAAATGATATCTACTGATATTATAATTGTACATTTGTGTATACATCTTATTATTTTTAGTATTCGAAATAAATAGTACTGTTCTTATATTGCGGACACTATCTTTAAATTATCAAGAGAAAGTTTAACAAAAACACATTTAATGAATTTTAAAATTATATAAATGAATAATTAAGTCGTCTTTTGAAATGTGGCTCATTCTATTTATGTTAATTTTTATCAAAATTTTCCGAATCATTACCACCTATCTTGACTTGGATTTAGTCCTACACATGTATCTCTTCATGATGTACAACAGGATTTTTTTTTTATTATTTTATTTTTCTTTCATTTTTTCTGTAGCACGGCAAATTGAGTTGTTCCCCTTGTAAATAGCTCTTCATAAACACTGTCACATGGTAAATGTCAGCTGATCATATCAACACATAATGAACTCGGTTAGCCGTGTATATACTTACCTGTATATGGCTGATAACTAACTCGTATGTAAGAATGATGTATGTCTGACATATATGAAGAAAACAGAAATGTCTACAAATTCAAGAGACAAAATGGGGACTGAATCGGAAAAGAAAGCCTTGTTGAGTGCCAGTACAAGCGTCGTTCAGGAAGACGGACTTCACTCTCCTCCAGCGGGTAAGTCTCAAACATCGGAGAACTTACAATTAGCTAGCTATAAGAGCTGAGCTATAGGTGATGTTTAATTATTGTAGTCTGCTCATGTCAGCGTGTAAACAAAATAGATGGCCTTATAACATTGACTACACCCTGCAATTAGGGTAACCAACAGACCAAAATTGGTTGTCACCCAAATGCTGGACCGTTAAAATACAGATGTACCTATAAACGGGTTGTGCCCAATCTGATTAACCCTGTAATTGACTTTAAATCATTGAATTCATAACACGCTGACCTCTATCGGAGACTTCCATTGATTAGGATTTGTATCTATCACAGTCAACATTAAACCATAACAAAGGAACACACAGTTATCAGTTATATATACACATCATTATGTAGTAACTGTGATAAGTATGTATAAATAATACTGTATCGTCTATCTCTCATTCACGATACTCCAGGGGTTACTATCACTGTCGTTATTTCAACCCCTGGACTATGTGTAGAAGAACATGGAAAATACAGATACGATTCCTGTTGAGTGTGTGTCCCGACCAGGAATCTTTGTTGTGGAAAACTATATGGCTCTACTGACTGAGCCAAAGAAGCATGCTCCGTCAGCTGAGTGATGGAGACCATATTTAACACTAGGTACAAACCAAACTGACCCACTCCTTTTACACTTGTAAATTATGTATGTCATATATATATACTATATAGACTAGTAAAACTGAAGTTCAGGAGACACAAAAAGACCAATCACAGTAGAATTACAGAGAGAGTGATGTCTTCAAAGCAACACAGTGCAATTCAATCAATTCTTGAGGTGTACATCAAAGAACCAGACTACCTGCTACTATGTTGTCGATGCACAGTGTCTTCAGTTTTGCTGCATGTATATACATACATGTACATTATACATATACACAGAGTGGAATATCAAAGATATATAACTATCCGATGTGATATAAATTTTAATGAAGCTAATATAATTAAGACACTCAAACTTAAAGCCATTAATATAATTATTACAATATATTACTACAAGCTGTAAGGCTTTCCATTGATGTTGGACTGATAAGAAATTGATGAGACAGACTTAATTAGTACCTTTAGAATATTATTCTTTTCAATGAAAAGCACGAACAATGGCAGATGTTGGGAAAAGAGTTAAATATTATAAACATTGTACAGTATACATTGTACAGTATACATTGTACATTGTACAGTATATATTGTACAGTATACATTGTACAGTATACATTGTACATTGTACAGTATACATTGTACAGTATACATTGTACAGTATACATTGTACAGTATACATTGTACAGTATATATTGTACAGTATACATTGTACAGTATACATTGTACAGTATACACTAACTAATATAAATCCTAGCTACCAATTACATATACAGTGTATAAACTTGTCAAAACCGGATGGCACTGGGACCAGCATATTTGGTCGGTATAGCCAGGTTTCTGAATTATTTAAGGATTAACTTGAATAGATTTTTTGTTATGGTCTAAATAAACCGTTAAGCGGTTTATGATGAGAGTACACTCAGATTTTTGTGTTTTATCTCCATAACATAAAATCTATTCAAATTAATTCTTATAATTCAATTTACTGAAGATGATCTCTTCAATAATCAAAATTGATTTTGGGACTCTTTTGTCTATGAAATCACTACACTGTCATCTCAGCCAATCAGAAATGGCGTTACAAACGGCAACGCCACTTTTTCCTTTATGGGCTGATAAAGTAAATTTTTAAGCCAATGAAAATTCTTGTAACAAGCAAAATTGAATTATACAAGTTTATTAGTTACCATGCTTCAGTGGTACATAGCACTATAAAAAGAGCAACAGTCCCACTATACAAGAAGACACAACACGAACATACCACTGTCACACAAAACATGCACCTCGCACTTCACACACGCTACACACTGCATTATACATGGGAGGCCGTCCTTACATGACCCTGGCTGTTAATAGGACGTTAAAATAGTCAAACAAAAAAACACACAATGAAATAAGAAAACAAGTACTATGCATACAATAATGCCAGAATAAACAGGGATCCGGATTAGACAAGGACTGGTTTAGACAGGTTAGATCCAGATTAGACAAGGAATGGTTAAGACAGGTTAGATCTGGATTAGACAAGGACTGGTTTAGACAGGTTAGATCTGGATTAGACAAGGAATGGTTAAGAAAGGTTAGATCGGGATTAGACAAGGACTGGTTTAGACAGGTTAGGTCCGGATTAGACAAGGACTGGTTTAGACAGGTTAGATCCGGATAAGACAAGGAATGGTTAAGACAGGTTAGATCTGGATTAGACAAGGACTGGTTTAGACAGGTTAGATCCGGATTAGACAAGGACTGGTTTAGACAGGTTAGATCTGGATTAGACAAGGACTGGTTTAAACAGGTTAGATCCGGATTAGACAAGGACTGGTTTAGACAGGTTAGACTGGTTTAGACAGGTTAGATCTGGATTAGGCAAGGACTGGTTTAGACAGGTTAGATCCGGATTAGACAATGACTGGTTTAGACAGGTTAGATCCAGATTAGACAAGGACTGGTTTAGACAGGTTAGATCCAGATTAGACAAGGACTGGTTTAGACAGGTTATACTCTTTATACAAAAGCCTACTCCTCCTTCATTCTTTGATGGATTTCATCCATATGTGGTTTGAAATATCATTGGGGAAGGACAATCATATTTTATATAAATGAGCCTGGTCCGACCCCTAGGGGCTGAGGGGTGGGGCCCCAAAAGGGCAAATTTTCTTATTTTAAGCTTTAAAATCCTACTCTTTCTTCATCCTTGGGTTGATTTCATCCATATTTGGTGTGAAACTTTATTAGGGAAGGAAAATCATATTTTATATAAATGAGCCTGGTCCGACCCCTAGGGCCAGAGGGACGGGGTCCCAAAAGGGCAAATTTTCTTATTTTAGCTTTAAAATCCTACTACTCCTTCATCCTCGGATGGATTTCATCCATATTTGGTGTGAAACATCATTGGGGAAGGACAATCATATTTTATATATATGAGATAGGTCCGACCCCTAGGGGCAAAGGGGTGGGGCCCCAAAAGGGGAAATTTTCTTAATTTTAGCTGGCCCACTTCCTGTTTTCAGGTTTCAGTCTCCGATTTCAATGAAAATTGGTCTATAGGGGTTTTAATTGATGCCGAGCAACATGCAAACATTTTCTTTAAGATTTTGGTATTCCAAGATGGCCGCTGGCCCATTTCTTGTGTTCGGGTTGTCTCCGATCTCAATGAAAATTGGTCTATAGGGGTTTTAATTGATTCAGAAGGGGGAACTTTAGGTGAGGACAATCATACTTTATAAAGGACCGAGCTAAGACCCATGGGGATAGTACGGCAGAGGTCCAAAATGGGAGCTTTGCTGAAATTTGGCTTTAAAATCTGACTCCTTATATTAATCATTGAATGGGTTAAATCCATATATGGACGAAGGCCTACCAAGTTTGTTCAACAACTGACATTTACCTATTTCAGAAAGTTACATGTCAACTAAGGAGTTCCTTGTATTGTTTATATTAATCGTTAACCAATACTTTATACTGTGACTTTGTATTTTTGCACCATGAGTAAGATGACCGTTAAGGCCCATGGGCCTCTTGTTTGGAGAAGGAATTGAAGTTATATAAACGCCCGTTCCCATATATTTAACAATATTTTACAACATATGATGCCTCTAACATCATCATTGTATCCCATATTACATGAACCGTGAAAAAGTGTGCATCTTTTCCATGTGAATCATGACATAATAATACGTCTCAATGATTAAAAAGCATGTTTACTGTAACAGGTTAATGATTCATGAGTACAGAAAGAGTTAAAAGAACAGCTGACTTTTTTCATCTACAACTTATATTTTGGTTCATGATCAATAATAATATTTTAGCACATTTCTGCCCCAATGATAATGTATTTCATTACATGGCGTAATTATATATAATATTCTTATTGGGAATCTTAGTTATGTAATCATTCTGGATTGGGCCAATCACCGATGAGTAGCTCACTTACTTTAACCATCACAGCCATGTTCATTTTTTTCTCGGAACGTGCCAGGTCCCTTTGAACTCTACTACCGATACTATAATATATATAAACATGTAAATACTGTTGGTTAGAAATTTATGCCAAGTCTCTGTGGAATGTATATATAAGTAATCACTTACCAGGTAATTAAATTGGCTTAGCCTAATGTCCGTATATAAAATCAATAAAAACTTGTTAAAATAGAATTTGTATTACCAGTAGATGTACTGGATAAATGTAGCTCATTATATTAAGATGCCTACTGCATCCTTGAATTCAAAATTTAAAGTTCAGCAAGATCATAGACCAAGTTGTTTAGATATATATATGTACCTCAAATTAAATGCAGAATGAAAAAATTATGGAACCCAAACAGACTTCTGTAATTGATTTCTTTTGCAAATTAATGGCTTGCTTTGTGCACTAATTTTGTGAAAGGGTGTAGTGCAAGTTTTGTTTTATTAAACAACCCTCATTTTTTTCAATTATTTTCTAAATAAGTACCCTGGACACTTGTTGAATCGTAGTTGACAACCAGAAGGTTAGGAAGACACTTTAAGTCAATGTGTGTATTTCCTCTAATCTGACAACTTAATTTTACTTCACAGCCCCATACCTACTCTATCAGTAACAGAATCTCCTTCCTATGCTTTGATCATTACATGTACTTTCTATCAATGGGGTTGAAACCGTCGACCAGACACACTACATATGTTATAATTAAACTATCTCTTAATCATAGATTGTATTCTTTATTAGAAGATGATTTCTTTATAGTCTTTATCCTATATAGCTATTTCCTTAAGCATGTACATGTGTAAAAAAACATCTCAAAGAAACACAATTTAACAAAGGATGACAATTTATTGACTCGTGTCCTATCCGGGCCTCGAACTCATGATCTACGGTACCCAATCGCCTAGCATAACATACCTGTGCCTTTTACAACCCCGCCATATCCACATCCCCAAAAAAAAGACGTTTCAATGACAAAGTGGTAGTCGTTTCAATATGCTGACATGAAAAAAACCATCTTACGTTCAATTTTTTTTATCAAAATAATCATCATTTTCCCTTTAGCATGAACAGTAAAACATGGTTATAACGAAACTCTGAGGACCAACAAAATCACCTCATTATAAACATAGTTCATTATACACATATTACAAACATCTTATAGAAACCTTGATGGGGAATGAAACTAACTACGTTATAACCATTGATTCCTGACATGTGGGTGAAAAGGTCAAGGGTCAGGGGTTAGATACGCAATCAAGCAATCACGTGTGCTTTTAGCGGCATAGCAGACATGTCCTGCGAAATCGTGAAAAATTATTATCTCACCAAAAATAACCAGCATGCAGGATGAAGATAATCAAGTTTCCTTCCACTCTAAGACCCCTTACACACACTTATCAATACCATTTAAAAGTGATTCATGAACTTGTTGTTCAACCAATGTAAAGTAATAAAATTGAAACAAATCCATTTTGTACATTGTAATCATGCAGTCAAATCTGTCTATAAAGACCACCAAAGGGACAAAGTAAAAAGGTCTTTATAGCCAGGTGGTCATTATACACAGGTTGAACTGTGTTGAGATTTGTCATTTGGTACTCTAGAAAAATGATCTTATTAAGCAGGTGGTCTTTATACAGAGGTGGCAGCGGTAGCCAAGTAGTTAAGATGTCCCGACATATTTCCACAAGCCCTTCACCTCTATGGGCCGCGAGTTCAAATCCCTCAATGGGAAATTGCCAGGTACAGACCGCTGGTTGGTGGTTTTTCTCCGGGTACTCTGGCTTTTCTCCACCATCAAATCTGGCATGTCCTTACATGACCCTGGCTGTTAATAGAAAGAGGTGGTCACTAAGGCAGGTTTTTCTGTATATTTGTATGATAAACCACATATTATTTTAAATGGGTTTTGTCCTTTTATTAAGACAAGTTCACAATATGTGTTAAATAAGCCAATACATTGTATATATAACACGGATAATAGATTTACGTCTATACTAGGACCTTACATACTGTCTCTGAGTGACACATCATGAATTAAGTTGATGTAAATGTTTACAAAGAACGATAAGTTATCTGATAATTGTTTGTAATATGTTACAGTTTGAATTCAGTAGGTTAGCCAGATGGTCACATGATAGTCTCGGGATGCAGCTTAAATAAACACGAAAATGTATCAGAGAAAAAATATATCCATTTAGTCTTTAGCGATGTCAGTGCTTATATGAGTCATACCTACTGGACGCAGTTTTAGTTTAAGAAGTTTAAACATAAAGAGTACATTGTGTAGCAGTTTTAGTTAAAGATGCCCTAAAAGTTTCCACTAATCAATATTGCTAGACTATTTGGAACATTTTGTATTTTGTATATATATTCATATTATTCAGTATGATATGGATGAATATTATTACCAGCTGAAAAATCAATGTGGATTTATTGTGCTTATCAAACAAAAATCTTCCTTCATTGGAATTTGTTTTATTTATGTATATTATATCCAGTGTATCAAACATTGTTAGGTTTTAGTGGTTTTTTTTGAATTTTTATGATTTGGTATCATAGATTTTATATGGCTTGCTTTATAAAGATTTAAAGTTCACAAATCGTCCTGTAAATTGGAAATAGAATCCTCATCATGAAAACTAAAGTTGGGAGTTTTGGTATTATTGAAAATGAGGAACATGGAGTTAGTACATGTATTGATGCTAAAAGTGCAGAGGCTACAGAGGTAGGGCGAAACTCCGATTTAAAGTCGTATGAGCGAAGGAAAATATTTTGTGTGTCTGGTAAGTATTCTGCGTCTCATTTGTTTACGTTAATTTTTAGTTTTCAAGCTTTTTGATATTAACCATCAATCGTTCTACAAAAACAATTATATTTTAAGTAAGCTCTTAATCTCATATTAATATTTCACTGTCATGAATATTTTCTCTGTCCTATTAAAGGGAGACTAATACGATTACCTTATTTCACATAATTAGCACCCAGGTTGCTTGAAGATTGTTACAAATGGGGGCACTTACTAGGGAACCCAATTACCGTAATCTCCTTAATTAGTGTCCAGTGTACGTGCTTGTCTAAAAATGACAACAAATAGGGGCGCTGATACGGAACCAAGATGTAAGTTATATACAAAACACTAAAATGTCAGCCTTATTTTCGTACTCATGGCACTGATTTTAAATATGGAAACGCATTATTATACATTGACATGAGCAGACAACTCTGTTACAACTATTGATGGAACCATTTTATACAACGTTTTTATTTTTATATTTCAGGAGAAGCATTTGGAAAGCGCCACCTGTTGGCCGTTCTGGCGTTCCTTGGATTCTTCAATGTGTACTGTCTCCGAGTGAACTTGAGTGTAGCCCTGGTTGCCATGGTGAATAATACAAAAAAGGTGACCAATCACAGTATGGATGCGTGTCCGTCAATCCATGGAACGGACAACTCTACAACAAAACAGGTATACACTAAAATATGTTTACAACAAATTTATACTAATAACGTTGTACTTTTAATTCCAATTTGACACCATAAGATGTTGGTAATAATATGCGTAATACACATAACAATATACATGTATATACATCATCCCAATAGTTTAACTGTTATGTATATTCTATATGTGTTCATTGTTTAAGTTTTTGTGAACTTTCGTTACCGTCCATAATATGTAATTTTATTTGTTCTTTTTGTGTCGACGAAGGGACAGATAGCCTAAAAAATTCTTCTAAAAATATTCTGTCCGCATTGTTAGAATAACTTCTTTGTTTGTAATAAGATGTACATGTATATATATCAAGTTAACCAATATGAATGGCAACTGGACAGAAGCAAATTCCATGAAGCATGCTTATAATGGGTTAATTGTGTTGGTCCTCGATCGGGTTGCTTTTATTTAGGGTTGGGTGGGGTTTGGGCTATAACTGAAGCCTAGAAGTGGAGGAGGGGGGAGAGGGGTAGTGATATGAAGTCAGGTGAATTTACAAATACAATGTATAACCATTATTTCTCCTTTATATATATGCTATTAAATATGTATGATATTATGACAGTTGAAAAATGTGGCTCATGAAAAATATTTGAAAACTAGAGAGAGAGCAATTAAAATTGATATAGGCTATAGTTGATTGTTAAAGCAGTTTAGATGACCAGGACCACACATTGGGTCATTAGGACTCAAAGGGGTCAGGAGTGTGAGAAAGTTTCTGTGAGGTGTCTATGGACAATAGTGTGAGGATGCAAGGTTCATTTAGAATAATTCAGTGTACATGTAATCTTGGTCCTGAGATAGGACAGTAGGGTCATCAAAAGACATGTGATGTGAAATGTAGCCACACCTCCTAAAGATGTAATTAACCAATAGAATTTGAGATTTTAGATAAATAGATTAATGACAGATATAATATGAAAAGTAAAGATATAGCGAGGGAGATAAAAGGTGGTCAGAGAGCTCAGATGAGAACATCAGATGAGAACATCAGATCAGAATGACAGAGTGACAGAGGATAAAATGGATAGTACCTCCCGGTAAGATATAATTTCCCAGGTAGTGGTAATGAGGAAGGAAGTGAACAAGCGAGCATGGAGTTGAAGTATGAGATAACACCTGAACTGTAATAATGATATACCAACACCAAGAATAATAAAACAAGTAGAACTGGATTACAGCCACAGTGTCTTCCTCCCAAGGAAATAACCAACCTCTTCCACCAAAATGACCACCAACGCACCAAAAACCCTAACGGTTATAATATCAATACTTTTTCAAAGTTAGTCAAAACAGATAAGTGATAATGTATTAAAATATGTTGTTAGTCAGTAATTTATATATTGTTGAAGCTGCGTATGTAACTTGTCTAAACTGAATGCCACTGGGACCAACATATTTGGTCGGTATAGTCAGATTTTCTGATTATACAGGTTTTAATTACTTTGAATTTAAATGAAAACTGACATAAAATCATGCTGGAATAGACAGTGATCCAGATTAGCCAAGCTACACTGTATACAATTAATTTTTGATATTTTTCATACTAATAATCTGACATTCTGATTGGCAGATTCTTTTTCTTTATACTACTAAATAAATAAAAAATGACATAGAATCATGCTGGAATAGACAGTGATCCAGATTAACGAAGAGCTGGTTTTGCCAAGTTAGATATTAGTAGTTGGATATCACTAGTTAATAATTAATATGTCGTTAATGTTATCTGGTTTCCTTGACAACAGGGAGACTTGGACTGGGATGAGAGCACCCAGGGGATTGTTCTTGGGTCCTTTTTCTATGGCTACATCGTGACACAGCTCCCTGGGGGCTGGTTGGCTGAGGTGTTTGGTGCCAAGAAGTTATTTGGTTTTGGTGTTTTGTGTACAGCTGCCCTTACCCTACTTACACCTGTGGTGGTCAACGACCTTGGACTGGGGTCATTCATCGCTCTTAGGGTCATAGAAGGCTTAGGAGAGGTAAGGTTTGATTTATCTCCCCTTATCCTATCACAGGGTTCCCACGCAATCTTGAAAACTGGACAAAGTAGGGAAAAATTGCAATAAAAAATCAGGATAGTGAAAACCTTGAGAGAAAAAGGAAAATTTGTTGAAATACCTTGATAAAGCCTTGAATTTTATCACTTGTTTTAATCTTTAATTTATTAAACTGTGTTCAATCAGCAACTAGCTAATTTGTTACACTCTTTAACATGAGAGGCATGTAGGAAGCTACACAAACAAACCAAGGTTAATATATAGTTTATTCGTTGTTTTCTTTCATAATAAATGTAGTTTTATCTTGGAATAGATACAGTCAGCATCATTCAAGTTGCACTACTCTTAAAAAATAACAACTTGTGAAAGGTATCTGAAAGTGTCAAAACATGACTTGAATTTCACTTACTGTCCTTGAAAAAACCTTGAAAAGTCTTGAATTCTGGTCCCAAAAAATAGTGGGAACCCTGCTATCATAGAAGGTTTAGTTGCTGTGTGATATGATGTAAGTTTTCTCCCCTTATTCTTTCATCATCAATTGGATGGGCGGGATAAAATGTGAGTTATCGCCCTTTATTCTCTTATGATCCCCAAAACAGATATGGCATTCTATTCAATAAATAGGCAGGATAAAATAAGAGTTGTCTCCCCTTATTTTCTCATCTACCAATCTGATATTCCATTTAAATGATACTAAAGCCATGTAATGTGTGAATTATCTCCCTTTATTCGCTCATCCACCAGAAATATGTATACATTTTAAAAGAAAACTTAGATTGGGTAAACCTTACCATGAAAGTTTTTATTTTCTTCTCTGTCAAGCTGTCTGAAGGTATTTTTATCATGTATTTAATGCTTTAAATACTCAAAAATATTTATGACAAAATGTTAACAAAAAATCATTTGTAAATATCTAAAACACAGAATAAATACCAACATGAATGATGATTTGTATATTAATTTGACAACATTTAATATTTAGAGATATTTCTTATATTCAGATGTTGAATATTTTCTAAAAGTATTTTTCGTGACCTTCATAGGGAGTTACGTTTCCAGCTATGAGTGCAATGTGGGGTAAATGGGCACCGCTGTGGGAAAGAAGCAAACTGGCAGGATTTACATACGCAGGTAATAGTTACAGCCAGACCGATCAAACTGGCAGGATTTACATACACAGGTAATAGTTACAGTGTAACTGGTCAAACTGGCAGAATTTACATACACAGGTAATAGTTACAATGTAACTGGTCAAACTGGCAGGATTTACGTCATACGCAGGTAGTAGTTACAGTGTTACCGGTCAAACTGGCAGGATTTACATACACAGGTAATAGTTACAGTGTAACTGGTCAAACTGGCAGGATTTACATACGCAGGTAATAGTTACAATGTAACTGGTCAAACTGGCAGGATTTACATACGCAGGTAATAGTTACAGTGTTACCGGTCAAACTGGCAGGATTTACATACACAGGTAATAGTTACAATGTAACTGGTCAAACTGGCAGGATTTACATACGCAGGTAATAGTTACAGTGTAACTGGTCAAACTGGCAGGATTTACATACGCAGGTGATAGTTACAGTGTAACTGGTCAAACTGGCAGGATTTACATACACAGGTAATAGTTACAGTGTAACCGGTCAAACTGGCAGGATTTACATACGCAGGTAATAGTTACAGCCGGACCTGTCAAACTGGCAGGATTTACATACACAGGTAATACAATGTCTGACATTTGCGACTTGATTGCATGGCTGTCTCCTTCTAGTAATGCAAACATTTATACCAGACAAAAATAATGGTCCCTGCAGTGACATCTGGTGTAGACAAGTTCTACTCTAACATTATTTAACTGTACCTACAATGTAGCTATTATTTATCCAACAAACTGTGCTCTAGTCTGTCGATCTATTTAATCTAGTAAAACAGCTAAGTCCTTGACACAGTTAAAAAAAATAATGGTTTGAAATAAAAGAAATTAATTAGTTTGTTGAAAATGAAACTTTATTAAGTAACCACAGGCTAAAATTTACACACTATAAATATTATTCAATAAAATTATGATTAAAATTACATTGTTATTTTTAATGAATTGTGATAGAATGTTTTTACTTTGTACAGGAGCACAGCTTGGGACAGTGGTGTCTATGCCTATATCTGGTATATTGTGCGACTCGGACTTCCTAGGAGGATGGCCTTCTGTATTCTACATATTCGGTAATTATAGTCATATGATAAGTGCCTGTGACTAACCTGCAGGGCTGGTCCTCATTCTTCTACACATTTGATAAATACTCTATTAACAGGGCTGTAATTTTCCATACAGACCCCGTTCCAGTTCTTATATCTGGTATGCTGTATATGATAAATCTTGGTGTCAACCATTGAATATTTCATGATTTTTGAAAGATCAAATTGCATCTTCTGGAATCCTGTATTTTTGATTTCTCCATCAGTAGCCTTCACAGCCACCTTCTTGTATTCTTCTGATGAAATTTAGCTGAAACTTGACTGAAATGATTCCGACATGGTCTCGACTAAGTGTTATTATTTTTGGTCAACTCAAAATCCATGACGTCATATTTAAATAATTTCCTAGTCAACTGTTGACAAGGTTGTCAGATGACCATTATTGCTCTTGGGCCTCTTGTTATTATTCTTCCTATTGGTCAATGCATTCTCTTTAACCTTTAACCCCAGATGAATTTCTTTTGATTGGACAATTAACATGTATACTGACATTTGATTGGCAGGTGTCCTGGGGTGTTTGTGGTTTGTTGTATGGATGTTAATGGTTCACGACACGCCGGCAAAACATCCAACAATATCAGCAGAGGAACGGACGTATATAGAGACGTCTATAGGCCTGAAACAGGTATTTACTGTATATAACGTCATGTTTTTGCAAGATACAAATTTTCTTTGAACATTTTGTTTGCTAGCTCACCTGCCCAAGGACATGCACATTGTATATTTATAATACATTTCACAGGATAATATTGAATTTGTGTGATCATCTCACTGAGATGTATGTGGTTGCCATGACTGTTTTATAGTTTTCCTGCAGTCTAATTAGAGGGTCTGACAACATTACATATGGGGTCACAACCTTTGAAATTGACCAATCAAATAGCTTAACTTCCGCGTTTCTTGACAGGGATAAAAGAGTTCAGTACTGTAACATGTATTAGCCTCTGTGTATGTTGCCAAAAGAGCACAACAGAGTTTCATGTATATGCATACTGTGATGAAATGTCATTTTAAGTGGATGTGTAACTAAATGGAGAGAGGCATTTAAGAAAGAACATTTATTAATGAGGTGATCAAAATGTGACCCCGAATGGGATGTTTTTAGATCCTCTATGGAACGAAGTGGGAATAAGAATCTGTATTTTTATCACATGACATGGAAGGCCATACATCACAGTGTTATATATATTTAGTTTGGTAATTTTTGTGTTCAACTCCTCCCTCCCAGTTATTACATTCTCCATGGAAGGCCATACATAATATCTATGTTATATAATATTTAGTTTAGTAATTTTCTTTTCCCCTCCATCCAGAGATTACGAACTCCATGGAAGGCCATTCTAACTTCCAAGGCAGTGTGGGGTATTTGTGCCGGACATTTTGCCAATAACTGGGGTTTTTATACCATGCTTACAAGTCTGCCGACGTACATGAAACAGATTCTCAACTTTGACATATCAGAGGTACACTAGACAATTAATATTTATTATATCAAACATAAATAAAGTGTATATTTATCTGAAAGATTGATTCACTCATATTGGTATTTGTTTTCTTCTCTACAAACATATTTTCTTCAGGTGCATTTACGTTTTTAAGTAACCTGAGACGAAGTCTCACGTGACATATTCCAATAGCCTTTTGTACATCGTTGATCGTGCGAGGATAAACAATTTACATTTTTGACTTCTTCTCTCAAACTGCTGAACTAAAGGAGTAGATATGATAGAACCAGTATTTGGCCTCAATTTTTCAGGCAGAAAAATATTAACTCTGATCCACATCAATTTCACATCAATAAATAGTCTCTTACTTGCCATTCAACAAAACCTAACTTATTATAACCATGTACACTATGTGCTCCACCTATGACGTCATTAAATTAATAGTTTCTTCTTCTAGCCAAATTTTGCTAGAAATTCATCATCTTTAGGTTAGAAAAGACTTGAAATGGATTTGGCTGCCACCTTGGCGCAACTTTACATTTTGCATGGATATGCGTAAATACACGATACACAACGTGTGAAAATCTCTTTCTGCTCCACGAAGGCGGCCACATTCATTTTTAGAGAAAACCACTCAAAAAGTGTGATTTTTCAAAGATTTTTGTGAAAAAGGCGGGAAACTGCATGTTGATGACGTCATAGTGAACATAATTGGCCCATGCGGGGTATTTTCGGGATGTTATGTGTTAGCAAATGTATTCGACTGTTATATGGCAAAATATGTTGTTCTTTACTGGAGTTAATTTTGCGGCCATATTCGAGTCCTAACGTACCTTCTCCTTTGTTGAAATTTTGTAGAAACCTTCCATGGCCAAAATTGTGAATTACATGGCCCAGCCCACAGGGGTGGTGCCAAAAGGGGTCAAATAGGATAAAACTTCAAAAATCTTCTTCTGAAATTCAATTGTGAATTATATGACCCTGGGTTCTCAGATTTTTCCCTGGGGAGGGGATCAAATTCACTATATTTCATAATAAAAAAACACTTTTATGAACATTACTTGGTTACAAATATTATCTTGAGATATAGCATATCAGACCTCGCTGACCCCCAGGGACCAGTAGGGTGGGCCCAAACGCAATCAAAATGACTAAAATAAAAAAAAAATCTGTTTAATTCACGGATTTGATAGAACCAAATATTCTTCATAGATTAAAAAGTCATTTTTTTGAAAATTTAATACTGACTGATTTTAAGGGCCTTAAAGGACAATATATATATATATATATATATATATATATGTCTTGGTTTCATTCTGTATCACATCCTTTCATATCTGAACTCAGGTGTTCGCTAAGGCCCATGGACCCCTTGTATGACTTAAATTATTAGCTTTGAGTTCATTCTGAATTTGTAAATTTCCAGATTAACATGAAATATTAAATACATAATTACAAAGTTCAAATTATGCAACTCAACTTAAAAAAACTAGAAATTGCTAATTCACAAATTCAATAAATATACATGTATGAGACATAGAGAAAATTGAATAAAAATGATTATTATGTGATGATGATACATGTATGAAGTATACCATTTCATTGTTACAGAATGGATTCATATCGGCCCTACCCTACGTTGTATGTTGTATATGTCAGACAAGTTCGGGGCATATTGCCGATTTTATCCGTAAAAATGGCTACCTTTCCACGAGGAACACTCGTAAATTATTCATGACATTAGGTAAGTCATCTAAAACATGAATTTTGTGGTCAAATCTAATTATAGAAAATAAAAGGGTTGTTAAATATAAGCTTTTGACATACCCATGGGGTTCTTCAAAGTCATCGCAGAAAAGTAGTCGAAGAATATTTGAATGATATTGATGAATTTCATATTAAAGATAAATCAGGAAGACTAGTAAAATCTGGTACTGGAAATGAATAAATGAAATAAAAGAAATAATTCTGAATGACAATATAGAATTTAAACAAATAAAATTTCAAACTCTGCAGTGATTTTTGGGACTCATTTAGATAAATGCTTTTTCTATGGAATACATCAGAACTTTGAAAACCGGCTAATAAGCTCTCTCTGTTGGTACTTGGACTCATCAGATTATTTTCGTTAAAATGCGAAAAAAATTGACGTTCAGGTTAAAAAGGAACTGTTGATGTTATATGACTGTGAGTTTTGCCGTTTTCTGATTGGTCTAGACCGCTCGGACAGGTCTTGACAAAATGAATGTCAACCTGAGACTGATGAACACCTGTTCAGAGGTTGACATTGCAAATTCGTTTCCCTGGCTATAAATAGAGACAGGGAATTCCCTGTCTCTTTCACAGTTTTGACCAATCAAAATAGAGCATTGCCGATCATCGCGCAATAGCCATGCAATTCCAACATGGCAGACAACAGTGAGTTAGGATTAGGAAAGATTTTTTTTCACATATTGAATGTAGCTATATGTTCAAAAGTTATATTGTGAAGAAGTACAGCAGAAGTAATAAAAGTACCAACTGAGGATACATGGATGAAAATTTTCTTGATATTTTGTTTGATTAGTCATATGGCGCTGTCCTCGCTTCAAAATTGTTTCAAGTAGCAAAACTTGTATGGTTTCATATGACAAAACAATTATTGACTTTTTGTATGTTATATTTTCCTCGGCCTCAGGGAATATAAACTTTCTCAGGTTTTACAATTCCTCGTATTAACCTACAAAAAGTCAATATTTGTTTAATGTCAGATAGTTTATGGCTCAGTACTTTCACTACTTTGATTTTTGACAGGTTTAATGCTACCCGCTATCCTGATGTTTTGTATTGGTTACGCTGGTTGTAACCACGTGGTAGTCGTTACGATGTTAACCTTCGCTGTTGGTCTAGGCGGGATTTGTATGGGCGGTTTTAATGTAAATCATCTGGATATAGCACCTAATTTCTCAGGTAAGTAATTTATACCCCCCACCACCTGCAACGAAGTTAAGGGGTATACTGAAATCGGGTTGCTCGTCTGTCTGTCTGTCTGTAGACACAATTAAATTACTTAATGTCAAATGACAGATTTTGATATTTGATACACACATAAATGGAAGCTGAATAGACTATATCGGGTCCTGCATTGGCCCCCAATTAATGGGTATTGGTAGTCCACTGTACCGACAGTTCTAGTTCGTGGGAGATTTGCATATCCGTTTATAAAATTTCAACTAAAATAGAAACAAATAATTCACTGCATGTTCATTTGTTATATAGTGATAATTAAACTACCTTGTTTGATCTAATGTATATAATACTGCCGATGTTATAGTAATGTTCAAAACGTTTTTGTTTGTTTTTGAATTGATAGAAAATAATTTGTGTTAGCGATGTAAAAACTTTAACACTACACAGTGACTTCTTTAAAGATGCTCCACCGCTGACAAATGGTATTTTTTCACTATCAAAAACAGGAGCAGACTATTTAGTATTTTTCTTAAGTTACAAAAGTTGCTTACTTTACACCATTACCACCATTGGAAAGTTTGAGCTTCTAATTTTACTTCAAGTTCAAATTACAAAAAAATAATTAATTGCATCCTGAAAAAATCCCGTGGCACTATATCCTATATGGAATGAAGTACTGATTGCGCATGCACCAAAGGCAAAATAAATTGTTTTATGTAATGTTTTGTGTTAATCAGACATATATATACACGATTTAACACCAATTATTGTTCAAGTGATGAATATCATTTATGCTCTGTCGACGGTGGAGCATCTTTAAACAAACTTTCTTTCGCGTGTGATTCATTTTCATTAATTTCGCGATCAAGGTACAAAGTAGTTAAATTGGCGAATTGATATCTCCCACTATAATTTTGAAAGGCATGTCGATTTAATTTTAAATCCGTTGATATAATTTGAAATAGAAATCGCGAAATTTAGTAGCCTTGTAAAAGAGTTTACAATGTTTACATGTAAATGATGATGGTGTTACAATATTTATTGTGATATGGCCTTATTTTTGTTTGTTTGCTTTTTTCTGATTGGTCTACAGTTCTGATAACTCAATTATAAACAAATTTGAAATGTAAATGATGGTTGTATATACAGGGACATTGATGGGGATAAGTAACTGTTTGGCCACCATACCTGGATTTCTCGGTCCATACATCGTTGGACGTCTCACCAATAACAATGTAAGTAATCCATGGATCATTACTGTTGTAAAACATATATACAGTGAACCCTAGATAATCCGTACACTTTTATTCCCTGCCGGGATTTCGAATTTTCCGGGCTGCTGAATTTTGTGTTCTTGGACAATATATAATGTAACAGTTATCCGTTTTCTAACATTTCCGTCTAACATATTATCTGCACCGCAAGTTTTCTGGATTATTGGCGTCCGGATTATCAGGGTTCCACTGTAATTCTACGATAAGTGGAAAAACACATGACTCGACAGGGACTTTGACCTTGGGCCCTTGGAACACTACCAAGATATTTTACCAAGTGAGCTGTCTCCAGGTTTTCGGTATTGGACTCCATCCAGAACATTTTTACATATTTATGTTTATCTGATGTCATGTAAAGTGAAACTGCGTGATATCACATCAGCAGATAAAAGTACATTTACTTGAATGTAGAGCCATGTTGTCTAACTAAAATATTTGTATGTTAAAGAGTTAAATCCGTAACAAATTCAATAATGAAGTTTTTAGTTTAAACATACTTTATTTTCATAACAAAAGTCAAATGGATAAGGCAAAAGTTATTACAACTTATAGAAGCCTTCTCCTAACATACAAAGTCGAGACAAAAGACAATAGACCTAGACAATATTAATCACATTAAATACAAAATTTAAATTTTTATAAAATAAAATTTTTTGCTGGACTTTATAAATTGATGCACTCTCACACTTATGACCACAGATACAATTTGAATTGTTGAATAGGTTTACACGAAATAAATAATGAAGATATACATACAGCTAGATTTGGAATACAAGCTTATCAATACTGGGGTTTCGAGATCCCAAAACGACTTGGGTAAAGTACTATTTACCATCGATTAGTCCCACCTTCCGGTGATTATGACGCCGTCATTTGACGTGATTTTTGTGACGTTATAATCACCGGAAGGTGGGACTAATCGACGATAAATAGTACTTTGCCCACTTCGTTTTGGGATCTCGAAACCCCCGTATTCCTCTTCTGATAAATTTGCTAGTGAAAGAGATACTGTTCTTTGTGTATCAAAGTTATTGCTTTGTGATATTTTTCAGCTGATCGCTGTTAATTACTATCCAATGATAATTCATAATTAAGATTTAAGGTGGTGTGTATCAGTAAGATAAAAAAAAAATCAGGATGTTAAATAATCGTGATTAGATATAAAATTACTATATAGCCGGTTATTTACATGTTTGAAAAGTTTTCCTGATTTTTAATAAAAACGAGGAAATTAACTTTCAGTGGTTAAAAATTTCCATGATTTTGCTTTTAGGGTATATTGTAATTTAATCATTTCTCAGTTTTCCATGGATACGATTTTCATGATCAGAGTAACCACAAAAATAACCGATTATACGGCAATAAAGTTTTTAAAAATAATCTTTGAAAATTGATATCTTCAGCAAACTCGAGCCCAGTGGCAGATTGTGTTCTATATCTGTTCGGCGGTGTATCTGGCGGGGACAATCCTCTACCTGCTGTTAGCCGAGGGATCAGAGCAGCCATGGAACCAGCAGGGAGGGGAGGTACTGACATTCTCTAGTCCATCCTCAAAAGAGCCTCGTCATGAGGAGCAGCCAACCAACCTACAGTACAACACACTACAGACCGAAAAATAGCAAGTGAAATAGATCATGTGTCTGTGATGGTTGGCAAGTGTCTAAGTAAACCAGTACTGTAGGCGTGTCTGCAGAGAGAAAGAAATTGACTTATAACTTTGGAATGACTAGATACGGTATCACATGAAATATTCATTGTGTAGTTGCTGTTGGACCAAGAATATTAAAAAAACCAATGAAATTAGTTTTATACATTATTGGAATGCTGTCTTATAAACCAACCATGAATATTTCTACCAATGTTAAAATGCATAGCTAAGAAATTCTTACCACGAAAGAAATTAACCAAAAACATTTCATGTTATAGAGTATCTTACATCACATAGTCACGAGTGTAAGATTCTATTTATCACACATAACTTTTACTGATAGAAAAAAGTAAATCCTTAAATTTCGTCTTTATATAAAATATTAGAAGTCGAGCTCGGATCTAACTTTTCCGTCTACTTTGACTATCATACGACGTCACATATAGATTATGACTTCAAAACTACATGTGACGTCATAGTAGTGTTATTATACATATGTGTTACGATATTTATGACATGGCCATATGACATGGCTGGACGGGCCAGGTATGTGATAAAGACTTCTATTATATATATTATAGGTACTTATTCTCTCTACGAAGTGATGCTGGTAACAGAATGTTGGTAAGAGTATAAGATAATATATTATATGACTAGGCCTAGTACTTCGTTGTATAGGTTGATGTACAATCCCAGTGCAATAGAGGAGTAGAGGAGGAGAAAAAGAGTAATGTATTTGTTCAATGTTATTTATAATTTATACTAGTATTGCATATTAGTTTGTTTTCGCCAGATATATTCCAAGTGCAATAGAGAGAGAGAGAGAGAGAGAGAGAGAGAGCGAAGGGGGAAGAGAGATAGTGGGGGTAGGGGGTGGAGGGGGGAGTGGAGAGGGAGAGAGAGAGGGTAGATTTTTATATATGTAATCTTTGATGACATCCATGATATTTGATATCGGTGAATGATTGATTTTATGTTATGCAAGTTAAAATGTCTTCATATGAAATTTTAAAAATATGTATCTCGAGGATCGTTTATGAAACATTGTCCTGTTCAAGACAGCCATTTAAATTCACTATCTACCAGTATCCAGTATGATTTTAAAAAATATTAATTTTACTTTATTATATATTTTCTTATCACCAATGGAATGCATGCCTTTAACTTCCATTGTCAGATAAAAGATCGCGGTGAAAACAATAAGTCTTAGTACGAGTAAACGATCATTTTATTTTTATATTGCAGTTTTACTAATTAATTAGTAAGAACAAATGTATTGTTAATCAATTTTATTTGATTAATGAGTAATTGTGACATAAATTGTTAATGAACATTTAGAAAGGTTGTGATAATCCACAAAGCCAGTATTTTTGTTTTAATTCCGAAAAAGGAATAAGCTGCAAATCAGGAATTTTATTTGAATTTCAAGTCGTTTCATTTGACCACCGAATTGATTATTTTAAATGGGCATTTCATTTGATTCGTGCAACGTGTTTGCGAGCACCTTTTTGATTTATGAATTATTCAAAGTCATTATTACCAGTGTCACTATTTTATATTGCTTTATACCAAATTCATGGTCTTAACTCAATGACCCCTGGAAATTCATTATGAACTCTTCTGATCTTTAAATTAGAAGAGTTCAAAAGTGTTTTCGGGGGCTTGAGGGTTGATATCAGTATCTGTGTCTCATATCAGTGGAATCAAACCTCGTTCACTCGAAGTCTTCACAGCTAGGTAAACATTGGAGTGATCGGAATATGCCAGTAAAGTGTACTTATAGCAGAAATGGTTGGAGCCACCAATAAATGCATATGTGTATTAAATTTGTTTATATACTTTATTTTGTGGGATTTGTTTTTATTTGAATTTAAATGCCGAATGATGATGTTTTCGAAAGTAAGCCTATTATACCTTTCAGGATAAATGACTTCGAAATAAGACGGAGTTCAAAATAGGCCGGTCTTGATAATAAGCCTGGGATTTCCTACCAAAAAGAATATAAATCGCGGCTTATTATCGAAATTTTAGGGTATTTGAGAAGATATGTTAAAAAAACTTTTTTTGTTGATTGTTGTTTTATGTAAGCAGTTTTAAATTTTACTATTTCTTTACCACACAATATCAAACCTAAAATAGTTTTAAGTAGTTTTCTATCCGTCGGTACCATTTGCGGGTTCGTACCAGTTGTTTCTATATACGAATTTGCTGTATCCTAAATGGAATGTGCCGTGCTAGCCGAACCGAACCGGCACAAGTGATTCGTTTCCTGAAGCGTACAACTCGGATCCAATTTTACGGATTCTAGACTTTTCATTTGTCATCGAAAGGTATTATTTGTTGAAAACAAGACAGTGTATTTCGATATAATGAAATTGCATTGATTATTTATCTAAATGTATCCCAAAAGCTATTTAGGTAGTTATTTTATATCCATTTTATTGTTAACCCCAAAAAAATATTTTTGTTTTGAAGCGTACATTTCATATGGTTGCCGCCATCATCTAAAATCCAAACATGTCCCATTTTCCAACTGGCACACATCCGCAAAGAATTTCTAGGGGTCACAATGAGTTCATTATATGTTGTAAACCAACTGTCTTTCGCGGCTATATAATTTTGCGATTTCCTTTTCAAAGAAAGATATGAAAAATACTGTTTTGAATCGGATTAAAAAAATGACTAGATATTCCTTCCGTATCAACAATAGATTCGCGGAGATAAACTTTCGCGAATTAATTTGATCGCAAAATTCGCAAAAGTAAATCGCACGCAAAAGAAAGTAGGAACACTACTTATGTAGACTAAAGTTCCCTTTGCTGAAAGATATTGACGTTTCAAATCTCCCTTATACTGTAAACATTTTGCGGCGACTTAACTTCGCGTTTTTATGGCTAATGACTTTCATGAGATTTTGGCTTGCGATCTAGACTTTTGAAGTCCTACTTTTCCTGTATTTGAAGTATTTTGAGGCGATTTGTTTTAGCGTTGGATTTGCCTCTGTCCAGCCTGCATTTTTATTTGCTATGAATGCCAACTGAAAGATCGTCAATGCTTATATTTACATTTTGTTACAATTCAATGTTGAAATAACAAGGGATTTTGCATCTATAATGAATTAATCATTCGTTATCGTCAAGGAAACAAGGAACAGCCATTTGAACAGCCGTTTTTTACGATCGCTGGCTCGACAATTGTTACTTCACAATGTTAATGACGTCATGGTAAACGCTTATAGTTTAGATTATACCACAATAGTAATTTTCGAATGAACACATCTATGATCGCACGTTTCCTAATTTTATTTTGTAACTTGTTGTTGAAATGTTAGATAATAAATTGTCGATTTTGCCATCAAATGTTGTTGAAGTTTATCCTTGATTCAGTGTTTACAATATTTTATATCGATTCTTTTTTTTCATCTGGTGTATTCGACGTTGCTAATTTATTTAAAACAAAATCCTCTATCTTGTTACATATTACGTATCAATGATTATCATTTTGTGATATTTTCGAACAATGAGTGATGATAATCATAGCAACATTATTATTGAATATGAAATGATACGACAAACAGCAAGTGACATACAGGAAGTGGTTCCCCTGTTGGGGAATCCCTGTGATAATCTATTTTTAGAACGTGTATGTCACAGAGGCCTCTTAGATTTGACGAAGCTTGTGGAAAATGTAATGTGACCAGTACACACCTGTAAATGGTTATTATAACTAGCTACATGCACGACGGAATGATTTCTCGGAAATTTAGCAATATACATATATAAATCCATTAAAAGATGTTGTATTATTAAGAAATTATACCAGAAAAATTTAAACTCAGAAACTCAGTTTGAAAAGAGAGAAACAAAACGGACATGAAATCACTATAGCCATTGTAGAATAATTCAAAATCTCAAATCTAAGTTTCGATGTAAGGTAATAGCCTTGGTTAAACTAATGATACATAGGATTCAGTGTGTAACTGTATGATTTTGTAAAGTCGAACCCGGTCAAACAAGCGCGCTAGTTATACATACTATAGACATTAGTCATTGTAGTAGCGTGGTCATTTAGTGACAGAAATATGTACCGAACTCCATGGACTTGTTAAACTGAAATGTACAATTGTTTGCATATTTTTGCCAAAATTTAGAAGCAATCTACAAGTCAACAGTATAACCTCAGGTTAGGCTAAATGCATATATACTTTTTATCAAATTTATGTTCAAGTAAATAAAAAACGTCACTATTTTAAACAATGGCTTAAATGTGAAAAATGCACCACAAAGACTTCTTTTTATTTCAATATCTAACAACCAAGGCCATTGGATATTAGAAGTACACAGATTTAGAATTAAATAAATAAAGCTTTCAGTCAAATTATAGCTTTTGCATGTATCGGTTTATTAAAACAGTTAAAGATGCTCCATCGCTAGCATAATTTGGTTCATGCACAATCAGTGCTTCAATCAATAGTGCCACTGGATTTCGTTCGGAACGCAATCCAATATTTTTGAAGTCTTAAACATTTTTGTCTTGAAGTAAAATAGGAAGCTCAAACCTTTCAAAGGTGGTAATGGTCTAAAGTAACTTTTGTAACTGAAGGAAAATCCTTATTCCAGCCTGTTTTTGATAGAGAAAAACACCATTAGTTTGCGGTGTAGCATCTTTAATTTAATATAATTGTGGGATATAGCAAGTTTCTAGTTGCCTCGACTTTATCCACCAAAACGGGATCCTAAAAATATTCTTAAATACAGTTTGATACGATATGGAGTTTCATACGAAATTGAAAATTATTGTTCTATATATAGAATTAACGAACTAATCCTTTGTAATAAATCGAATATCCGGGTCCTGAGGGATTTGTAACAACGAATTGTACCTGTGCCTTGTATAATAGTACTTTGAACATTATATATTATATATTGTCTACTCGGTTTTTGCCTTTCCACGGGTGATACACCTGGTCTGATGTACCTGATACACTTATACATATTTGATTATATAACCTCGCCACAGTCGAAGAATTAAGTTGGTTGATCCATTAATGTCATTCAAAAATAATTTTGATAATGATGATGGTGATCAATGCAAATTGCCTTTCGTTCGTCCGTTTTTCAGTCCGTAAACAATTCTTGTTACCGTTGTTTCGCAGAAGGTAATAAATGTATTTTTAGCAAATATCATGCATAGCTTCTCCTAGGACCCAAGTTGCGCATATTGTCTAATCTTGGGATCGATTGCTGACAAACAACAACCATCCTGGGATTTGATAGTTTAAATTTCACCATAAGTTCTCACCAAGTTCTGAATGGATCCGTCTGTAATTCCATGCATAGACTCCCTTATAGCCCATGTTTAGCATAAAACATTGAACGACAAGATGGGCGACAGGCAGCCATCTTGAACTTTGAAAATTGGTGTTTGTTATCGCTATCAATGTTTCAAAAGAAGATAAAACATTATTATCCCTCTGTGATATCTTGTTGTCGTAATTGGAATTTTTCTTGTCATTCGGATGGTATTGGTGAAAGTAAAAAACTTTATGATTCTTTAGTAGTTGTAAATGTGTTGTCTGTTTTGCGATGGCGCGATAAGAACTATTTCCACCCGAAAGGTTGATTGATCAGGCATAGCCACCTTGCTCCGATTATACCTAATATACCCAAACGACGACCATTAATAATCACGTGATTATTCACAGCCAATGGGGAAATTACGTTTTGGATGAAAGGAACTTCCTGGAAGATAAAAAGTTGAAGTAATAGAAGGTAGAAAGTCACGAACTGAAATATACGAAATGGACATTTGACGAAGTAGTAACTTTAGGACGTCAAACATCTATACAACAATTGTCAACATTGATAAGTGGTCTGAAACAAGTTTTGAACAATGTATGTTGATCAAAAAGATATTATCTTTCTTTATTTTATTTTGCTTTTTGTATCCTCTTCAGCCATGAACAGTGTTTAAGATGATGTCAATATTTCACAGAGTCAATATTTCGCAGAGTCAATATTTCGCAGTTTATGATACGGAACATATCCTCTGATGTTACATTTCGCGATTGACAAGTTTCCATTTAATTCTTTGAACTATTGTTCTAGGGAATATTTCACTGGTGTTTAAATTTCGTGAATTTCTGTTAAAACGGGAATATAGCTAAACTAAATTTAACCCCCATCTTAACACTATGAACATTTACTTATGGTCAGTAGAAATAAAATCAGGCCATACTTGTTTATTTCTTAGTGCTTGAAGATGGATTGACCGTTCATAACGGATCTTCCTTCAGTACGTACGATGTAGACAACGACGATTATGGAGACAACTGTGCCGAAATTAACAGAGCTGGATGGTGGTATACGGACTGTCATAAATCAAGTCTCGCCAATGACTTTGTCTCACCGATTGATACAGCAGCCATGTCTTGGTGGGAAAACAATGACCCATTGCCATTAATGAAATGTGCTATGTTGATCCGGTAGATGACTGGTCTGGGTCGATTACCAGTGACTCTATAGCATGCGGGTAGGTTTCTCCGAGGCGAGGTTTCGGGTTCGAACCCTGAAGTAGTCAATGCATTCTCTCTTCTCATTTACCAAACTTAATGAGCTTGCCAGCACTGGGTTGATCCACACATTTTCTTTCCGTTGTATCAAATTTAGTGCGCTTGCCAGTCCTGGGATGGTCGATACATTTTCTCTTTTCTTGTACCAAACTTTTCAAGCATTGGTGAGTACGCTCAGTGAGGAATACGCAGGTATGTGAGTAGTCATGTCTTCTGAGAATAAAGGAGTTAGTCAGTTATCTGGACCCAGCTGGTAGCTTAATAGTTAAAGCATCCGGCTTGCATTCGGATATGCTGAGCTTGATCCTAATATATACTTTTTACGGATTTATAATATGATATATACAACTTGACACTCCTTTTGATAACCATATGCTATTTTTTTGGTGAGGCGCTTATCACATCATTTGAATCGTTTTGTTCCTATAGTTAATTTGTCATACCTAAACAAATTCTCACGAAAAAAAAAGATAAAATTTATACGATACAATAAAAATTGACATGCTTGCTTTTATTTAGTAATTGTTCAAGGAAACCGAACCACGGTATTTTTTATGTTTTTTGCACCATAACCTTTATTTGTCACTGATAAGGATGTTATCAGAATAGAGTTATCTCCCTTTATTATGTATACTTTATTACCCATTCACTGCATGTTTCCTGTAAAATATACTGAAGCTTAGATATCAAAACATTTAGTTTGAAAATAAATAACAACATTTAAAATAATATAGCAATATAAGGTCGTAGGGGTTATTAATGTTGCTATTTTTGAAACATATAAATTAAATTATTCATATCTTCAAACTTTAGAAATGATTATTAAATAATCAAATAATGGTCAATCAAATACCTGAAGGCATTGTCATAACTCAAGCATCTGCATGAAAATATCACGAATTGTTTCCCTTACCATAAGACAACATTCTTAATATGGTAGGTGTATCATCATAGAGGATTAAATTGACATACATATGGAAGGACAAGACACGGTATAAAATAAAATGTTCCGCTTAAATCGAGGCTGTCGAAATCAACAAAGCCAAAGAGTTTTTAATTCTGAAAAAAAACCATATCCACAAATCTGCTACTTGATATGTACTTTGAAAATGGAGTTTTTTATTTTTTAAATTGGTATTTTATTTTATTCGGTGTCATTTTGTTATGTTTTTTGTTATTTATGAATTATTCATTTTTTACGTTAACGCTATAGTTTATATTGCTTTATAACAAATACATGGTCTTAATTCACTGACAAATGGAAATACATAATGAACTCTTTTTGCCTTTGAATTAAAAGAGTTCTTATATGTCTTCAGGGGCGTGTGACTTAAATGACAGTGGCTTTTGACACGAAAAAAGTAGTTGTTATTAGTCCCTGTGTCTCATTTGAGCAATTAGGTAAACAGTGATTGGGATATGCCAATTAAGTGCACTTAGCTGTAGACATATTCTTCACGTTATAGAAGTTTCAGTTGAGGAATGGTATGTTTGTCTTTCTCCGCTACACTGGTATAATTTGTATTGTTGATAAGATCTGTGTAGGTAAAATTAAAGGCCCTATTTATATGATATGACCTGAAATTGTACTATAATTACTTTAGTTTTATTGACATTAACTCCTAACTTATTCGCTAAATTAGTGTCCTATTCATTTTTTCCATACCACTGTAAAAAAAATCCGAGAAAGGCGCAAAAACCCGACGTTATCGTGACGTGACAATAGAAACATGGACGTTTCGTATCGATTTTGAAATTAATCGCTTTGAAAATAAATAGAATCGTACGTGTTAAGGTACTTTATTTCATCAAGTAGTCATCAAGTAGTCAGAAAAATTAATATAATAGTTTTGATGTCACTATTTTTTTTAATTTCATCGTGTTATGAAATGAATTATGTTTGCAAACTTTTGTGAGAATTCGCTACGTGGATTTATACGGTTTGCAATCAGTTACTTGACGTTCTAGAACACCGATTCAATATTTCATTACGCAAACGTTGAGTTCTTCCGGGTGGCAAAATTGAGGACCTTTCGTTTTGATCCATATGGTAATATGCTAGGTGCTCGGTCATTATTTATTCTGGGCGGTATAACATCATAATTATGTACCTCAAGAAAGGTCCATAATTGGTATTTATACAACAAACTACACTTTTGTAATAAATTCCAGGTCCTTTGAGATTTGTTAAAACGCACTGTGCATGAACTTTGAATAAATTCACTTAGAAGTTTATATATTACATATATTCCCTTCGCGTTTTTCCCTTTCTACAGGTGATATGCATGTCTGCTTTTACTGCTTACGATATATATGGTTGAGCTGATGCACGCAATGCACGTATCTATATTTGATTATCTATCAACGAAAATGCTACCAGCCGAAGTTGATTTATTCATCACAATTCACATGTGAACGAATAGATAATGTCATTTTAAGTATCCGTTATTTCTTTCTGTTGTCTCTATTGCTTTCAACAAACCTTTAATAATATGATGACGATGGACTTTTCAAACAGACTTTCTTTCGTGGTCCGTCCGTTAACGAGTTACTGTTTCGCAGAAAGTAGAGAAGGGATTTTCTTAAATTTTCATGTATATGTTTCTCTAGGACCTTAAATGCATTTTGTGACAGATCTATCATAAAGATGGCCGACAATCAGTCATCTTGGAATTTGATATGTGATTTTCACCCCGCTAGGTTTCATAAAGTAATATAGGTTTATGTCTTGATTTCAATGCATAAACTACCATATACCCGTCTTGACTATATTGAACTTTTGGATCGATTGGACGACAAGATGGCAGACATGCCGTCATCTTAAATTTGCTCATTTAAGTTTGTAATCGCTACTTCTCAGACGGGATCTTTCTCAAATGTCACGCATCGTTTCCCCCAGTACCCTAGTTGTGTATATTCAATATTCAAAGGACCAAAGGGAGAGGGAAAAGAGAGAAAAGAAGAGAAATGCAGATTCCGCTAGGACATGCTGTTATCGTAATCGGAGACAACTTGTATCTTGTCATCAGAATTGTATAAATAATTCAGATAAATTGTACTCAATAATCTTTTGGAGAAGTTTTTAAAATGTTGCGCGTTTTGCAATGATACGAAAACCGATAGGTTGATTGATGCCTAATAAAGACAAACGACGATCATTTGTTTGTGTCGCGTGATTTTTTACAGCCAATGGGAAATATATTTTTGGATGAAAGGAATTTATTGGTAGGTAGCATTCTATTCGTCAAACGTCAGTTGAAGATAGAAAATTAAAATACAGATCCCGCTGGGACATGATGTTATCGTTATTGGAGACAGATTATATCTTGTCATACGGATTGTATGAATAATTCAGATAAAATGTACTCAATATTCTTTTGGAGTAGTTGTTAAAATGTTGCACATTTTGCAATGGTACGAAAACCGATAGGTTGATTGATACCTATATATAATAACGACAAACGACGATCATTTGTTTGTGTCGCGTGATTTTTCACAGCCAATGGGGAATATAATTTTGGATGAAAAGAATATATCGGTAGGTAGCATTCTATTCGTCAAACGTCAGTTGAAGATAGAAAATTAAAGTAATAGAAACTGAGAACAGATGAACAGCAATACTCTAAATGAGCTTTGACGAACTAGTAATTAGGACTTTTATAGGATTGTCAACATTGAAAAGGAGTGTGAAACACATTTTGAACAATGTGTATTGATAAAATAAAAATTATTTTTTTCAAATATATTTTGCTTTTCGTAACTGAATCCACTTCAGCTATGAATACATTTTATGATGATGGGCTATTCTTGAGGATACAACGCGTTGCGAATCCGGATCTCAATTCAGGAACAATCGATTCAGTTTTCGGAATCTTAAGCCCTGTCACCTGCGCATCATATTGCATTGACAATGGATGTTTATCGTTTACATATACCGAGGCGGAGAGAAGATGTGTTACATTTTCCAGAGCTTTCGAGGAGAAAAACGACGGTGAAGTATCAAATTCAACATTGTACTTCACAAGGACAGCAGGTATGTATCTTCGTATGTGTATATGTATTTACTTAGCAGAAGTGTCTTGTAATCTGTAGATATTTGGGCTCAGTTGCTCAAAAGATAATTAGCATAACCATTTGATTAGTGTTTAGTTTTAATTTCACCTTAGCTGTAGAATATCATTTTTATCAACTGTTGGTTACATTTTTGAGAGTCATTTTTAACATTTGCATAATTACTTTTTTGAAAACTCTCATTTGCAATTGATTTAGAAAATGGATAGACACCAATTCCAAACATTTTTAATTAACTTACTTCCTACTTCTGTTGATGTAAATAGACAAGGCCTCAGAAATAATTTCAACTATACAATTCCTAATTTCAGGCTCTCAATCACTAATATGTCCTTTTTTCCTTCATCTTTAAGAATTTGGAACTCCCTTGATTATGATATCAGATCAATGCCATTCACATCTTTTCAATAAGCTCTCATTTCTAACTTACCTTTTCCTGTACCCCGCTACTACCAAAATGGAGATTGGAAACTTAACATACTTCATTCCAGATTAAGACATCAATGCAGTTCTCTAAAGCAGGGTCAATACCACGCTAATCTGTCCCCAGACTCAAACATATATAGCTGCTCGCACATATCTTATTGAATCTTTAAATAATTTATATTAACATGTACCATTATCTCTTGATTTATTATTATTTGGAAATGAACATATGTCTTTAGAAGTAAATTGTGATGTTTTTAGTGAAGTGCATATTTTCATGAGATCTAGCGGAAGATTTTAACATGTTAACTTCATAAATGTATATATAAATATCTGTATGTTAATGTAAATTATTGTTTTTGATGTCAATGTATGTTACCAGTCTATGCTGTCATCTGTTGTCTATGTAACTTTGTAAAGAAATGGCTTCATAAGTTGTTATAACTTTTTGGTAAATAAAATATGTTTAAATTAAGTAATGGGCATGCAGATAGAGAATGAAATACTTTAGATTTTTGTTAATATTGTCAAGTTTGTTTTACGAAAATTTGTCTCTGTTAGCTATGAACAATTTTGTTAAACTAAGAGTAGCCTTATTATCTTTCGAACAAATGTGCCTGGATGTTTCAAACCAATGTATGTTTAGAGTGCTACACCCCTGACGGATGATATTTTTTCTGTATAAAAAACTGAAAAAGACGAACTATTATGTTTCTTCAGTTACGATAATTGCTTACTAACTATAAACCATTACTACATTTAAAAAGTTTGACTTCTTATTTTACTTCATGATAAAATACAAAAAAATATTTAATTACGTCCCGAAAAAAAATCGATAGCACTATGCCCTGTGTGAAATGAAGCACTGATGACGTATATCAACCAAAAGCAGAACAAATCATATTATACTATTTTTTGTGTTAATAAGATATAAATTTACATAAATAAACACCAATTATTATTCAAATGACGAGTATCGTTTATGCGCTGTCGGTGGTGGAGCATCTTCTTTAAATAGTAGGCTGAAAGGGACCTGAAAATAACGCTTGTAGCATTTTGTTTAATTAGGAATGCCTGAATTTGATGAGTTATTAATGCATATCTAAAACGATCATGGAGTGTATTTGGATTGGTTTGGATGATCGGACTTAAATTTATATGATCAACTAAGGTCATTCACGGGAGACCTCTCGAGAGAGTATGCAAAGAGTTGTGTGTGTGAATGTCTGTGTGTGATGGTAGTCTAATGCATATTCTTGTTGTTTTAATGTGCTAATTTACTGAAGCATGCTGCCAATGGCACCAAAGAGCACACCTTGCACGGTCACATTGTAAAGATAACGGTCCTTTCAAAGACCCGACAGAAAGGCCGGACACTCAACTCAACGCCAAAAGTAAAGCGGTGTCAATGGAGGCGTTAATAGAAGAAAGTCATTACGGGAGAAGAGATAATATAAAATTCAAAATGTAGTCGCCTTTCATGATAATGCAATAGGGGCAACAGGTACAATTCTAAAACTCCACTTCAGGGCAGAAAAGCTGTGAAACAAACGTCAGAGTATGTAACGACCCTGGATGCGATCGATAACGTCGTTGGCTACAGTTGCTAAGTTGACTGTGTATACACATTAAGAATTAACTTGGGATAATTACTGCTGTTGAAGAGGTTAATTGGTATGCATGGTATATATTATGTTCTTTTCGAAATCAATACCAACGAAAACTATAAAAGTAGGATTTTTCGCGGCGTGGGAATGATCGCACCAAGAACAGATGGAAAACTTTTCATGACTTTGAATTATTCTCATAAATAGTAATTTTATCAAAATATTCATTAATAATTATTTTTTCTTTGCTTTTATACACAATTTAGCTTTCTGATTGGCCGATTCTTTTTCATCTCTCTTTTAGTCTATGAAAACAATGGCAAATAAAGTCGGCGTTATCGTGACGTCATAATGTGAACATTGAAATTGAGTATTGATTCGGAAGAAAATAACCCTTGGAAAATCAATGGAATCGTATGTGTAAATGTATGTTATTTATCAAGTAGTCCGGATGCTTAAGTATCCGTTTCTAGTTTAATGCAAAGATAGAAAAAATATTTCACTATACAAAGCACGTCTGAAAATGTCAAATTTCGTGTTAATGCTCTAAACCAATTAACATTTTTTTCGGATACTTAATTTTACAATTTGCAATCGACACGAAATAGGCGGAAATAAGTTAGTTTGCAGTATTGCATTATCGTCTACCATAAATTGGGATTTTTTGGATGATTAATATTTTACCTTATTTGGCGTTTGACACACTCTATTGATCACTTAGCATACATATACATTTAAAAATAATTACAAACAAATGTAAAGGATATCTGCTCATAAATTAAATAAAGAATTAGGGAGGCATAAAAATGTGATGAGAAGAAATAGATTTGTAACAAATGTAATTTGAGGGATATTGAAAATGAGTTTCGTTAGATTGGAATTTGTACCCTTTCCTAGATTAAAGTTATTTTTTTTTTCACAATAGTATACCTTTTTTCCTAGAGTCATAGTCACGCATCGGTCCTCCGATAATCATAATTACCCGCATACCATGCAAAAGCAATGTCCTAGTGGAGAGCGATTAGAGTGACGTCCCCTGAAATGTAATTTAAGCGGTTTAGTCAGAGATATTCCGATACATTTTAATGTTCAAATTTTTCCGCGAAAACAAACTCCAAAATTTCCCGACGCCAAAATTACCAAATTTAAGTTAGTGTTATTATACTTAAAAATCTGCGTTGCTTTAATATGTATTAATATATGGACATGTGTACATGTTGAAAGTCTTTTCGGGTGTTATAATGCATTTTCTTCCTTTCCTTTTCATTACAAAATGTGTTGAATTCCACCTAAATCAGTTAAGAGTGTTCAATCGAGTTTAATCCTACTTAAATTTAGGCGTGTACATGAGTTTATATGGAAGACAGTTGACGTTTTGTTTAATCTTACTGTTATGGCTTTGTGTGTAATATGTTACAGAGGTGGCTTCTACTGTTGGTCCGTCAGTGTCGGGCATTACAGTTCAACAAACTTCTGAGGACGTGATAACCACCGAGCAGACGACTGAGGAGACGACCACACAAAAGACGTTGATTGGTATAATTAAGTGATGACGCTGCATTAACGTCTAAGATTACATGTTGTGTTCGTCGAGTGCTTACGTGCCATTTAAAACTGTAGCACAGATGTATATTTGAGATTAGTATTGTATTGTTTAGGCTTTTGCCCGTTTTCTTAGGGCTGATTAATATGATATGAGCTTTATTTACAATGAGTTACGTTTTGTATATGTATTGCAACGATTTTTCCCATGATACAAATATTCTTGAAATGTTACGAGAGAACTCCAAAGCGGAAAAACATGTTTTGCAAAAAAAAAATGTAATTAGTACATAACACGACAGAATACTGAATTCTAATTCTGGCTACACACGTGGGTACCATGCTGTCCTCGGCACTATTGAAATGACGCGACGTTGGGGGTAACTCTTTTGTGACGTCAATATTACATGATGTCCTGATAACCAAGATCTTATACTTGGCGGACAGGCTGTGCTTTACGGGGAAGAAAACAAAATGATTGTTGATTTTCTTCAGAAAACAGCTTGCTATCTTCATGAAACTGAATCTCGTTTAAAGAAACATTATAAATGATGACGGTTCGGTCGAAGTTAATCGTGTCAGCCAATCAGAATACGTACATAGTTTATACCACGTGTTGTATAAACGGATTGTTTATCAATAGCTGCATTGCTTATTTGGTACCCTTAGCGCTGAATAACACCGCCTGTTGTGGTAGAAATGTTGCTATACACATATAAGGGTGATGAACTAACCCCATGATAGGATGATGACCTCGCCTTCGGTTGAAGCACTATTTCATCCCTGGACAGACTATGAGGCTATAGTGTCCACTTAACCAGGCCATAATAGATAAATAGATAATGTCTTAAAATATTAGTTGTGTTTCGTCGAATCGGTTTTAACATCTATAGCGATGGTTTACATCTATAGCGATAGTTTAGCATAAAGTTACAGTGCAAAACAAATTATTGCTTGTGTAAGTATATCTTTAAACAAACAAAACTCATTCCATTGTTTTGCGGCTTTACGTTTTGATACACAAAAACTGCGAGGTTATAAGTACGACACCGGGAAACAGAAGACAACCCGCGTTATAAAAATTAACTTGTAAATTGTTTTGATACAAATGTAAGTGTACTCATGTCAAATAGAAATGATAAAAAAAGATTATGGTTTCAGTTCCCGGTATAAACAACTTTACTGTAAGACAAGGTGACACATTCGAGGTGTTCATGGACTCGCTAGACGGCGAAACTTGGATTGTAAGTCGGTCATAATTATTCAGTTCAATAATATTGAATATTTAATAGTGTCTGCAACAGCAGAAATAATTATATAGAAGTGTTCAATTATGTATAAGTTTATTCTTATCTGGTGTATCATATTGTAATTTTATTGCTCTGATTCCACAAGAAACAATACAATTCTGAAATAACATACCATTAAATCTAATACTATCTCGACTTCCTTTTTCAGCCATTTTGTATGATTTCATAGATCAAATTTAACGGCCTCATGATGTTTTAGTGAAAGAGTGTAATTTTTATGTGTGTATTTGTTATTTATGTTTTCTAATCTTTACATTATGATTCCCAAAGGTGATACAAAGACATACTAGTTCATCTACTTCGTTCTATCGGAATTGGCAAGATTATAAGACTGGCTTTGGTAATCTCCTCGGGGATTTCTGGATCGGTTAGTATGAATCGTATTACAATGCATTGTTTTGTGTATATCTGGATGTTATGAATAAAATCTGGATAATGCATGCAAAATAGTTTTTCGCGAAGTGGAAACTTTAGTTAAAATCTAAAGAGTAAACTATACGAAATTTTGCATGCCACTAATATTTTCACATCTACCTTAAACTGAAAATATTAGCTGCAATGTCTTCTTCAGAGCTACAATTGGTGCCTATTACTGCTAATGGAGCAAAGTAATGGTGATGCAAGCCGTTATTAAAACGTTTGTATGCATTTTATTGTACTTGCATTATGTCGCTTACCTACTGGGCATAAAACTGAACCTTACAGAATGTTAAATTCAAGCGAAACATTATTTTTGCATATACATATGAAGGTCTTTTCGAAGGAAAATGATACGACGAGTCTACAAATTGTGAACTTGGCATCTTGTAAGCGATCCTATAGATATAATAGTAAGAATAGTTGGTATTTTGGTTTTTGGCAAAAGAATATATAAATGCATATATACACATAAAATAAATTGGTGTCATGTAGAAAATAATAGGAAATTGTTTCCGAGTGATTTTCTGAGCCAGTTTTTCACTAAGACACACAGGCCACATTTCGTACCCGGCCGAAAGGTATAGTAGGCCGAGTACGTATATAAAAATATATTTTTTTTCTATATTGTAGGCAATGACAAGCTCCACCTTCTGACGAGTACTCCAAAGATTCTGCGGATAGAAATGCAGGCGAGGGATGGAAGGAAGGGCTTTGTCCAGTACTCCTCATTCCAGGTGGATGACGAAGTGAACAAATACGAACTTAAAGTTAACGGTTTTTCTGGCAACTTCTCTTGTAAGTCTTATCGTTGGCGATAATGTGACTTTATATATATCTATACTTGGTAACTATCTGTACTTGGTAACTATCTGTACTTGGTAACTATTTGTACTTGGTAACTATTTGTACTTGGTAACTATTTGTTCTTGGTAATTTTTTATACTTGGTACCTATTTGTTCTTGGTAATTTTTTATACTTGGTAACTATCTGTACTTGGTAACTATTTGTTCTTGGTAACTTTTTATACTTGGTACCTATTTGTTCTTGGTAATTTTTTATACTTGGTAACTATCTGTACTTGGTAACTATTTGTTCTTGGTAACTTTTTATACTTGGTAAGTATTTGTACTTGGTAAGTATTTGTACTTGGTAACTATTTGTACTTGGTAAGTATTTATACTTGGTAACTTCTTGTACACAGTGACTATTTTTGTTTGGTTAGCATTTGAGTTTGCCAACTATTATTACTTCTTAACTATTTGTTTTTACTTATTGCATATTTGTACGTCTTGGTAACTATTTGTATTTGATGAATACATGTACACTTTTGTTTAATTAACCAAAATCTGCTGAGGCATTGTCAAACGTTTTAGAAAGTACGTTTTGCATCTATAATTTGTGAAGAAAACAGACTTCAAGCAGGATCTGACAGCATCCCATAAATGTTCACGTTCTGTTCTCGATTTCTCGAAACGGAAGGCTTTGTTGCGAAATCGTGGCCTAATAACCTTTCAAGCTGATTAATCAAATTACTCCTATGAAGTTAAAAAAATAGTTACATCAATGCTTAAGTGCATAAGGTTGTACATGTTTATTAATGTACAGCGTTTAAAATTCGCGGAGACAGTATTTCGCGGTTTCCTATACGACGAATTTTTGCGAAGGTTAAATTTCGCGATTGACAAATAAACTGACATGAATTTTTCTTTTTTATCTTTTAGATGACGGATTGGCTGCGCATTACGGACATAAATTTAGTACGTACAATGTAGACAACGACATTTTTGGAGACAACTGTGCCGAAATATACCGAGGTGGCTGGTGGTATGCGGAATGCCATACTTCAAATCTCAACGGCCCCTACGAAGACTATGTCTCAGATATTGATACCGCATCCATATCTTGGTATGAAAACGGTTTCGTTTTGCGATTATTGAACTCCATTATGTTGATCCGTTAGATGACCTTGACAGTGTCGATCATCAGTGACTCAATAGAGCATGCGGATAGTTTTCTCCGAGGTCTCGGGCTCGAGCCCTCGGGTGATCGATACATTTTCTCTGTACCAAATTAAGTGAGCCTCCAGGTGGTCGATACATTCTCTGGTCCGCTGTACCAAACTTATTGAGCTTCAAGGTGGTCGATACATTCTCTTCCTCTGTACCAAACTTAGTGAACTTGACAACCATGGGTTGGTCGATAATGCTCTTTTCCTATGTACCAAACGTAGCAAGCTGTAAGCCGTGGGGGTGATCGATACATTCTATTTTCCCCCGTTCTAAACTTAGTGAGCTTGCCAGGCCTGGAGTGGTCGATAATTCTTTTTTTCTCTTTAATCAGAATATAGCGAGCTTGCCAGCCCTGGGGTGGTCGATACATTCTCTCTTCCTCTGTAACAAACTTAGCGAGCTTGCCAGCCTTGGGGAGGTCGATACATTCTATTTTCCCCTGTTCTAAACTTAGTGAGCTTGCCAGCCCTGAAGTGGTCGATAATTCTCTTTTCTCTTTAATCAGACTATAGCGAACTTGCCAGCCCTGGGGTGGTCGATACGTTCTCTCTTCCTCTGTAACAAACTTAGCGAGCTTGCTAGCCTTGGGGAGGTCGATACATTCTATTTTTCCCTGTTCTAAACTTAGTGAGCTTGCCAGCCTTGGAGTGATCGATAATTCTCTTTTCTCTTTAATTAGACTATAGCGAGCTTGCCATCCCTGGGGTGGTCGATACATTCTCTCTTCCTCTGTAACAAATTTATCGAGCTTGCCAGCCTTGGGGGGGGGGGGGGGGGGTCGATACATTCTATTTCCCCCTGTTCTAAACTTAGTGAGCTTGCCAGCCTTGGAGTGATCGATAATTCTCTTTTCTCTTTAATTAGACTATAGCGAGCTTGCCAGCCCTGGGGTGGTCGATACATTCTCTCTTCCTCTGTAACAAATTTATCGAGCTTGCCAGCCTTGGGGGGGGGGGGGGGGGGGTCGATACATTCTATTTCCCCCTGTTCTAAACTTAGTGAGCTTGCCAGCCCTGGAGTGGTCGATAGTTCTCTTTTCTCTTTAATCAGACTATAGGGAGCTTGCTAGCCCTGGGGTGGTCGATACATTCTCCCTTCCTCTGTAACAAACTTAGCGAGCTTGCCAGCCTTGGGGAGGTCGATACATTCTATTTTCCCCTGTTCTAAACTTAGTGAAATTGCCAGCCCTTGTGTGGTCGATAATTCTCTCTCCCCCTTAATTGCACCAGACTTAAAGAATTTGTCTGCCTCTTTTTCAAGCATTGAGGAACACGTTCAACAAGCGCTACCCAACCATTTGAGTAGTCGTATCTTCAAGGAATCAGGGAATTCTAAGTGTGAGGAGTGTTGCGTTAAAAGTCTAGGTTGAGGATCAGTGACTAGCTGAATCCTGCTTGTTTTCGGATGTACTGAGTTTCGACCCCGCAACAATTTTTTCTCCTCTCTTGTTTATATATGCATACTTATCATCTGTTTCATACTACTTCACACTTTTTTATACTGCAAACTTTAATACTATGTCAGTGAAGGACTTATGGCGTCATTTGAATCATTATTTTACTTTAAATTGTATTACTGTATTCCTGTTGTCCATCTGTCTCTTCACACAACGATCGACCACTACTCCTCTGAAACTACTGGAGGGATTTCAATAAAATAACTTGGCTGAAATATGTCCTGGCACTTTTTGAAAATAGCGAAAGCACCCCCTCCTCCATTTAAACTGTCTTTTAAACTGTGGCAAAACTATACAATTTCCAACTGTACCACTTTTCTGTATGCCATTATCAATAACCTTTTGTAGATGTGTTGTATCGTGCGAGGTAAACGTTTATGTAAGTTAATGGCGTTTATAGAGGCTTCTTAGTACTAGTTTGTATTGCTTTCAAAACTGGGTAAAGATTAGCAAGTGAGGATAATATATATTTGATTATGGTATTCCTTTTGACTACGTGTACGGCAGTATGAACGCAGTGAGAATACACTGATTCTGATATTATTTCAACAATATTTCACAATTTATTTTCCAAAGATATCGCTTACATCGCATAAGTCCTTTGTTGAATGATATTGCACTTGGAAATAGCTGATGGTATCAGCATATGCTTAAGGAATTTTGCTTTATTTAATCTTAGGAAATACATTATGAGATCGTAAAAACTGATTGGTGCACAATGAGTCTGGTATGGATAAACATTATTTAATAGTTTCAGAACCAATAGATGTAATTGAAAATGAAGAATAGTAGATATACTACATATGTAGTTTGGTGATAATGAAGATTTGAATACACTTGAATATACATGGAATATGTCTGTACTCTTGAATATTGATTCTATGTTTATATTTTAATAAATTGCTAAAACTTAATATCACATGATTTTCACATTTTATCCATTGGGACTAATTCACATATTACGTAATATCTTTTTGCGCGGGTCTAAGGTTTCTAGTACCAATCCATTTAGATAATTTGGGAGAAATCAGCTTCACCAGATAATGATAAAAATCATGATAAAATGAAAACAATCTAATACTTTGTGCACATGATATACGGGCAAATCGTTTAATGAAATTCACCTTGGCAAAGTAAAGACAGGTCAAATTGTGGTGAAATTAGACACTGGCAGTGAAATACGTGTCATGTGTCACCCCTGAGGACATATTTAGGCACTTCTAAATCAGAGACTAGACCAGTCCATTGTGAATGTTCAGGGGTGAATGGATTAATCAGGACAACAGGTGTACTTCTCGAATTGATATACATTTTATATTCGTAAAGATCTCACATTTTCAAAACTACATAATATATATTTGATGACCGGTCTACATTTTGACGTTGTTTTTTTGACATTTAAAAAAAAAATACGGTAGTATGGACGCAGTGGTCAACGGGTATATTCTATGGAGCGATTCATAATAGGACCGCAGAATCAAACCAAAAATAGATTTCTGGAAATCCCCTTACATGGGACAAGATTTCATAGAGAAAGTGAATGTTTCAGAGTCTGCTTATTGGATATTCAGGGCGCATTAGTTTCAAATGATTAATGTGTGGGAATGCATGTAGATGAAAAATATGTAAAAAAAATCATGAACTTTTAGCAAGATGGTAGATTTTTTTTATTCATAGGTATGTGAAATGACCTGCTTCAAAATTAGTGACAGGTTACCAGACTTGAAAACCTTATCTCATTACACTGATTTGATATCGTTTCAACAATATTTATCAATTGGTTTTCGAAGATATCGCTTACAGCCCGTAAGCCCTTTGTTGAACTTTTTTGAACTTGTACATAGCATGATATGCATAAGGAATTGTGCTGATGAATCAGAGAGGGCCGCTTTGATTCCAAGAGAGGTCAATATTTGAAAATCCTTAGTTTTCAGTGAAAATAAGCACATAGGTGTTCAGGGGGACACATACTGTTTTAAAAGGGTCTAGAAATGACATCATTCTCGATACTCACTGTCGTTAAAGCTATCCCTGAACTCTGTTTTAACAAAACTAGAAAAAAATTACAGGGAGCGTCGCCCAACTTCAAAGCCAATGTACCTTTATTCGATTCCTATGGCACTCTCCATGGGTGGATATCACTACAGTGATATAATCCCCTGGAATATCGAGGATGCTTCCACATAAAATTACTTTGAAGGCTTCCGGCGTCTTTAGGTTGAAATATCGAAATATTTGTCACTTTTAAGAATGAAGCCAGTAGTGTTTCAAGAAAACAAGTCAGCAGGTTTAGTAAATATTTCTGTCGCCAAACACTACCACATAGAATCACCTATATCTGACGTCCGATAATTTCAGTTTAAAATATCGAAGTAATTGTCGCTTCAAGCTAAGATTATGTTTCATGAAAATAGATTTGCAGTTTTGGTAAATATCTCTGTCCCCAAATAATCATGCTATTGCATTACATGTCTATCTGTTCACGCAAAGATTTAATTTTATGAATGTTTTCATGAAACGTGTATGTGATTATAACTATTCCTTGAATGGTTTTCTTTCGGTCTCACTACGGTCTCAGTACCACTACTTTAATATTGGAGAGTTAAAAGAAATTCGAACACACATTTAAACTCGAGATTTCTTTATTTCTTGATTAAAATGATATTTCATGCAATTTTCTTCATAATTCAATGTCATTCAGTCGACAAAATTTTACATATTTTTATATGTTTCATATATTAAGATCGAATAGTCAATATTCCTAATTAGCATCTTTAATGCATCAAAACAAATTCCATGTTAAAAAATGATATGTCTTTAAATACCAAAACAATACATCCACAGCACTAAAAATTAATTTGAATTCCCCAAAAGTCAAGGGCTAAAATGGTCCATTATGAAATATGATTAAGGGCATATTCCTGTAGAAAAGTGCTAAAGACAAATGCCTGGGTGGTGTACGGTAGTACATGTATAGTCTGGGATAGGCGGTTTACTGGGAATAGCCCTGGATACGACTTTCCGGTACGGATAGTAGACTTGTTGGTGGAACAACTCCATATAAATTCTAAATCCCTGTAGTGATAATGTAACGTGAACGTTCCCGGAATAGGATAAATGGGTCATGATATACCTGTCACACATAAAGACATAAAAGCATAAACAGAACCCAGAGGCGTTATACTGGGATAACCCAAAGTCGTTTATCAATGTAATCAGCTCGCATGAAAATTATTTCAATTCAGAATCACCAGAATTCCCTTTAACAAGATTGAGACGTTTTAGGGGTCTAGATCAAAAATAGGTAAACACATATTCTACATGGTACTATACACGAATATTATCGAAGTCTGGTCTGAGTAGACGGGGTTAATATTTTACTGAATCGTCCTAAGCGATACCGCCTTGAAACCTAAACGGGTCGGAATTTATACTGGAGAGCCCAAAGAAATAATACGTCTCCGTACAACTTTTATCAAAGTTACACATGGCGTCTGTTAGGGAAGTCTTCTTTCAACTTCTTTCTGATTTTCATGCCTGCCTTAAAGAGTGTGATTGCCCCAGCCAGCGTAAATATTGCGGACACGAAGTACAGACCGTATGCCCACGATAGAAAGTTCTGATCCGGTCTCGGAAGCCAGCCCCTACCTCCTCTCTTAATTCCGTATAATGTTAGTGAAATAATCTGCATGATCACTGAAATATATAAATATGACAATATGACAAAGACAATATAAAAATAAATATATAAATATGAAATGGAAATATAACATGACAAAGAAATATAACTGCATGATAGGGAAATATAATAATATGAGAGGAAAAATAACAGTGTGGCAAAAAAATTCAACAGTATGACAAAAGAAGTATAACAGTATGGGATGGAAATGTAACAGTATGACATAAAAATATAACAGTATGACAAAGAAATATAACAGTATGACCAAGAAATATAACAGTATGAAAAAGAAATATAACAGTATGACATAGAAATATAACAGTATGACATAGAAATATAACAGTATGACATAGAAATATAACAGTATGACCAAGAAATATAATTAACACTATGACAAAGAAATATAATTAACAGTATGACAAAATAATATAACAGTATGACCAAGAAATATAACAGTATGACAAAGAAATATAACAGTATGACAAAGAAATATAACAGTATGACAAAGAAATGTAACAGTATGACATAGAAATATAACAGTATGACAAAGAAATATAACAGTATGACATAGAAAATGTAACAGTATGACCAAGAAATATAACGGTATGACAAAGAAATATAACAGTATGACCAAGAAATATAACAGTATGACAAAGAAATATAACAGTATGACCAAGAAATATAACGGTATGACAAAGAAATATAACAGTATGACAAAGAAATATAACAGTATGCCCAAGAAATATAATTAACAGTATGACAAAGAAATATAACAGTATGACAAAGAAATGTAACAGTATGACAAAGAAATATAACAGTATGACATAGAAATATAACAATATGACATAGAAATGTAACAGTATGACAAAGAAATATAACAATATGACATAGAAATATAACAGTATGACAAAGAAATATAACAGTATGACATAGAAATATAACAGTATGACAAAGAAATATAACAGTATGACAAAGAAATATAACAGTATGACAAAGAAATATAACAGTATGACCAAGAAATATAATTAACAGTATGACAAAGAAATATAACCGTATGACAAAGAAATATAACAATATGACATAGAAATATAACAGTATGACAAAGAAATATAACAGTATGACAAAGAAATATAACAGTATGACAAAGAAATATAACAGTATGACAAAGAAATATAACAGTATGACAAAGAAATATAACAGTATGACATAGATATATAACAGTATGACATAGATATATAACAGTATGACAAAGAAATGTAACAGTATGACATAGAAATATAACAGTATGACAAAGAAATGTAACAGTATGACATAGAAATATAACAGTATGACATAGAAATATAACAGTATGACAAAGAAATATAACAGTATGACCTAGAAATGTAACAGTATGACCAAGAAATATAACAGTATGACAAAGAAACATAACAGTATGACAAAGAAATATAACAGTATGACATAGAAATATAACAGTATGACATAGAAATATAACAGTATGACATAGAAATATAACAGTATGACAAAGAAATATAACAGTATGACAAAGAAATATAACAGTATGACAAAGAAATATAACAGTATGACAAAGAAATATAACAGTATGACAAAGAAATATAACAGTATGACAAAGAAATATAACAGTATGACAAAGAAATATAACAGTATGACAAAGAAATATAACAGTATGACAAAGAAATATAACAGTATGACAAAGAAATATAACAGTATGACAAAGAAATATAACAGTATGACAAAGAAATATAACAGTATGACAAAGAAATATAACAGTATGACAAAGAAATATAACAGTATGACAAAGAAATATAACAGTATGACAAAGAAATATAACAGTATGACAAAGAAATATAACAGTATGACAAAGAAATATAACAGTATGACAAAGAAATATAACAGTATGACAAAGAAATATAACAGTATGACAAAGAAATATAACAGTATGACAAAGAAATATAACAGTATGACAAAGAAATATAACAGTATGACAAAGAAATATAACAGTATGACAAAGAAATATAACAGTATGACAAAGAAATATAACAGTATGACAAAGAAATATAACAGTATGACAAAGAAATATAACAGTATGACAAAGAAATATAACAGTATGACAAAGAAATATAACAGTATGACAAAGAAATATAACAGTATGACAAAGAAATATAACAGTATGACAAAGAAATATAACAGTATGACAAAGAAATATAACAGTATGACAAAGAAATATAACAGTATGACAAAGAAATATAACAGTATGACAAAGAAATATAACAGTATGACAAAGAAATATAACAGTATGACAAAGAAATATAACAGTATGACAAAGAAATATAACAGTATGACAAAGAAATATAACAGTATGACAAAGAAATATAACAGTATGACAAAGAAATATAACAGTATGACAAAGAAATATAACAGTATGACAAAGAAATATAACAGTATGACAAAGAAATATAACAGTATGACAAAGAAATATAACAGTATGACAAAGAAATATAACAGTATGACAAAGAAATATAACAGTATGACAAAGAAATATAACAGTATGACAAAGAAATATAACAGTATGACAAAGAAATATAACAGTATGACAAAGAAATATAACAGTATGACAAAGAAATATAACAGTATGACAAAGAAATATAACAGTATGACAAAGAAATATAACAGTATGACAAAGAAATATAACAGTATGACAAAGAAATATAACAGTATGACAAAGAAATATAACAGTATGACAAAGAAATATAACAGTATGACAAAGAAATATAACAGTATGACAAAGAAATATAACAGTATGACAAAGAAATATAACAGTATGACAAAGAAATATAACAGTATGACAAAGAAATATAACAGTATGACAAAGAAATATAACAGTATGACAAAGAAATATAACAGTATGACAAAGAAATATAACAGTATGACAAAGAAATATAACAGTATGACAAAGAAATATAACAGTATGACAAAGAAATATAACAGTATGACAAAGAAATATAACAGTATGACAAAGAAATATAACAGTATGACAAAGAAATATAACAGTATGACAAAGAAATATAACAGTATGACAAAGAAATATAACAGTATGACAAAGAAATATAACAGTATGACAAAGAAATATAACAGTATGACAAAGAAATATAACAGTATGACAAAGAAATATAACAGTATGACAAAGAAATATAACAGTATGACAAAGAAATATAACAGTATGACAAAGAAATATAACAGTATGACAAAGAAATATAACAGTATGACAAAGAAATATAACAGTATGACAAAGAAATATAACAGTATGACAAAGAAATATAACAGTATGACAAAGAAATATAACAGTATGACAAAGAAATATAACAGTATGACAAAGAAATATAACAGTATGACAAAGAAATATAACAGTATGACAAAGAAATATAACAGTATGACAAAGAAATATAACAGTATGACAAAGAAATATAACAGTATGACAAAGAAATATAACAGTATGACAAAGAAATATAACAGTATGACAAAGAAATATAACAGTATGACAAAGAAATATAACAGTATGACAAAGAAATATAACAGTATGACAAAGAAATATAACAGTATGACAAAGAAATATAACAGTATGACAAAGAAATATAACAGTATGACAAAGAAATATAACAGTATGACAAAGAAATATAACAGTATGACAAAGAAATATAACAGTATGACAAAGAAATATAACAGTATGACAAAGAAATATAACAGTATGACAAAGAAATATAACAGTATGACAAAGAAATATAACAGTATGACAAAGAAATATAACAGTATGACAAAGAAATATAACAGTATGACAAAGAAATATAACAGTATGACAAAGAAATATAACAGTATGACAAAGAAATATAACAGTATGACAAAGAAATATAACAGTATGACAAAGAAATATAACAGTATGACAAAGAAATATAACAGTATGACAAAGAAATATAACAGTATGACAAAGAAATATAACAGTATGACAAAGAAATATAACAGTATGACAAAGAAATATAACAGTATGACAAAGAAATATAACAGTATGACAAAGAAATATAACAGTATGACAAAGAAATATAACAGTATGACAAAGAAATATAACAGTATGACAAAGAAATATAACAGTATGACAAAGAAATATAACAGTATGACAAAGAAATATAACAGTATGACAAAGAAATATAACAGTATGACAAAGAAATATAACAGTATGACAAAGAAATATAACAGTATGACAAAGAAATATAACAGTATGACAAAGAAATATAACAGTATGACAAAGAAATATAACAGTATGACAAAGAAATATAACAGTATGACAAAGAAATATAACAGTATGACAAAGAAATATAACAGTATGACAAAGAAATATAACAGTATGACAAAGAAATATAACAGTATGACAAAGAAATATAACAGTATGACAAAGAAATATAACAGTATGACAAAGAAATATAACAGTATGACAAAGAAATATAACAGTATGACAAAGAAATATAACAGTATGACAAAGAAATATAACAGTATGACAAAGAAATATAACAGTATGACAAAGAAATATAACAGTATGACAAAGAAATATAACAGTATGACAAAGAAATATAACAGTATGACAAAGAAATATAACAGTATGACAAAGAAATATAACAGTATGACAAAGAAATATAACAGTATGACAAAGAAATATAACAGTATGACAAAGAAATATAACAGTATGACAAAGAAATATAACAGTATGACAAAGAAATATAACAGTATGACAAAGAAATATAACAGTATGACAAAGAAATATAACAGTATGACAAAGAAATATAACAGTATGACAAAGAAATATAACAGTATGACAAAGAAATATAACAGTATGACAAAGAAATATAACAGTATGACAAAGAAATATAACAGTATGACAAAGAAATATAACAGTATGACAAAGAAATATAACAGTATGACAAAGAAATATAACAGTATGACAAAGAAATATAACAGTATGACAAAGAAATATAACAGTATGACAAAGAAATATAACAGTATGACAAAGAAATATAACAGTATGACAAAGAAATATAACAGTATGACAAAGAAATATAACAGTATGACAAAGAAATATAACAGTATGACAAAGAAATATAACAGTATGACAAAGAAATATAACAGTATGACAAAGAAATATAACAGTATGACAAAGAAATATAACAGTATGACAAAGAAATATAACAGTATGACAAAGAAATATAACAGTATGACAAAGAAATATAACAGTATGACAAAGAAATATAACAGTATGACAAAGAAATATAACAGTATGACAAAGAAATATAACAGTATGACAAAGAAATATAACAGTATGACAAAGAAATATAACAGTATGACAAAGAAATATAACAGTATGACAAAGAAATATAACAGTATGACAAAGAAATATAACAGTATGACAAAGAAATATAACAGTATGACAAAGAAATATAACAGTATGACAAAGAAATATAACAGTATGACAAAGAAATATAACAGTATGACAAAGAAATATAACAGTATGACAAAGAAATATAACAGTATGACAAAGAAATATAACAGTATGACAAAGAAATATAACAGTATGACAAAGAAATATAACAGTATGACATAGAAATATAACAGTATGACAAAGAAATATAACAGTATGACAAAGAAATATAACAGTATGACAAAGAAATATAACAGTATGACAAAGAAATATAACAGTATGACCAAGAAATATAATTAACAGTATGACCAAGAAATATAACAGTATGACATAGATATATAACAGTATGACAAAGAAATATAACAGTATGACATAGATATATAACAGTATGACAAAGAAAGATAACTGTATAACAAAACATATAACAATATGACATATAAAGTAATGTATTTGAATGATAGGGGAATATATCAATGTGACTTAAATAGGGTCATTGAAGTCATCCAAAATCCTTCACATACATGAGTTAATACAATTTCTAGATACTCATTTTTTACACATCACAGATGTACATGTAAACTAAATTTGACCTATTTCCAGATACAATTCATGTATACTGAACAATGAATTTTAGATCTAAACTATCAAAATTACAGTTAATATAAATCTAATTTAAATTTATTTTTAGCCTAATTTATAGACCTATATATATAGGTATGCACATACCTATGACGAACTCGACAATACTGGAGCCAAAGATAATCATTTCCATCCGATTTTCCGAAAACACGTGGCAGACAGCAAGGACGATGAAAATGATCGTGATGCCGTAAAAGAGTATAGCAAGACTCGACAACACCTGCACGAGGATCAGCCAATCTGGGAATAGAAAAGGTCAAGAGAAAGTTGAAGGTCGATATTCAAGGTCGAGGTCAATATTCAGGGTGAAGGTTGATAATAAACGTAGGAATGCATGACAACCAAAAGCAAGTTAGAGCAAATGGTCCAAAGTCGCACGTTAGATTAACATGGTTGATTACCTCGACTTTTAGGACAATACCAAAATTCAAGTTAATGGTATAGTTCGTCAAATTACAATCGAATACAGCGCTGAAGACCAAGGTCGATAGCAGAGTCTATATTGTCATTCAGGTTAAAGTCCAAAAATAAAAGTATGAATATCGAAAATTATGGTCAAGTTCTCAAAGGCGATAAGAAGTATTTGATATTATGGGTCAATTTTGAAAATCGGGGTCCAGAGTGACAATCGTGATTAAAATGCCAGGATTAAGATCAAGTGTAAATATAGAGTCTATGATAAGGGTCAAGGCCGAATTCAAAGATTGCTTCGTGGATATCATGATGGTTCCCTTTTTTATTTATCTTTTTATTTTGTACAAAATTATGAAATTAATTTGACAGACATAGAACTCGTTATTACTTATATTCACTACACTACGCCCATGTCTCAGTTTACCTGCGGTTAGCATAAGATGGATCACTAATTGCATTTAGGTAATCCTTATGAACATGTATATGTATCAGTGTGTGCACCATTACGCATTGAATATTTAGCAAATGATGTCATTAATTGTTGTCATTGTTTTGAAAGTACTTTCAATCTGATTACAAAATCCCATAATGACTATTATATTCGCTATTAAACTATCTAAATCTTTCCGCCGATTTCTAAACATAAACAGTCAAATCTTCATTCGTTTTATTTACGAAATTCTATATAACGAAATTCCTCCATCTATACTCCACTCCTACGGAGTGATTAGTCTTTGAAAATTTATCTTTCAAAATCAAACATGTCTTCCTTTCAAAATGTTTTTAAAATTTCTATTGTATGTTGTTTTTCTTGTTCAAAATAGTAATGTGCCTATATACAACGTGGGGTCGTGAAAATCTGGCCAGAAATAAAATGTGAGAATCCCTTAGTTATGTGATATAATAAGCCATAATTAAGCGGTGAAAAAGACTTTCAGGTATCCAATGACAAAATGGCCGCCTGTTGTCAACTAGTATGTTGTCTGATATGTTTCAAAATGAAATTTGTTCAACAATAAAACATATCTTTATACAATTGAGATGAATTCATCCATTCTTGTATGTAAAAAAATGGCAAAATACAAAATCCTTCATCCAATTGTCCAAACTGAGAATAGCTACCTTTCTGGCATACTGAATGTTTACACAATTCGTAATGAGATTCTATTGCGACCATACAAATGAAAGTATAAACAAAAGCCTTTCAGTAATATCTTACTGCGCTTCCAAACTTCAATTAGCATTACTAAGGTTTATAATGAAAATGTATATTTTGATTTTAAGACGGGATCAACATCAAATACCATATAATAGGCTATTTTTGTGGGTATGACATTTTCGCGGTTTCGCGTGTCATCGATGTAATCGCGAACTTTGGATCCGTGAAATATTAAGAGTTGATTGAGTTATTTATACCCTTGATGCCAAATTGTGAAATTTTGATTCGCTTAATTTTACTTTTACTAGTGTTTGGTACAAACCACGAAAATTTTCATCCGCGAAAATAAGCGGCTATTCAGTATGCAGAATTTGAGACTAAAGAAAGTTAACACGAACCTTAAACAACTCGTCAGTGTTAAACCAGATTTAGTTGTTAGACACAAAAGCACAGTGGTGAACTACGGTGAGGACGATATAAATATCCCTTTTTATCTCTCAACTACGTCAGGCATATATCATATCGTCTAGGGTGAAGCATTAGTACATAGCTCGATCGCCATTAGTAAGATCAAAAGTATATGAGACAAATGTTATATACATGTACATCATTATTATGTAAGATCATAAAGTATATTTGACAAATGTTATACATGTATACATTATTATAATGTATATTCAGAAAGCATATGAGACAAATGTTATATACATGTACATCATTATTATGTAAGATCATAAAGTATATTTGACAAATGTTATACATGTATACATTACTATAATGTATATTCAGAAAGCATATGAGACAAATGTTATATACATGTACATCATTATTATGTAAGATCATAAAGTATATTTGACAAATGTTATACATGTATACATTATTATAATGTATGTTCAGAAAGCATATGAGACAAATGATATATACATTTTTATTATGTATGTTCAGAATTTAAATGTATATGACAAATAGTATAAACATTATTAGTATACATGTTCAGAAAGTATGTTATATACGTTATTATTATAGATGTTATGAACTGAATGAAGCTTGTGTCCGTGATGCGATGAGTGAATCCCTCCTGTGTGGGGACAATGTTGATACTCATGAAGGCTGACCCCATGGCCACAACCATGGCAACCTTTGAAAAAATTACATGTTTATGGGGGAAAGTATTTTTTCTGTTAAAAATGCTAATGTATCGTCCGTTGTCTACCACTGCAGTTGCATTCATGCGGCCGTATAAGTAGGCTAGCACTTGACACCTAGGCGCTCTCATGTTTAGTCATTGTTCACCAGGGTGTATATTACAGATGACTATCTCAATGTCATTTGAAGGTCCTAATGTTTGTCCCCATATCGACCTGTTTAGTATACCGTTTACACATTGTATATAAAAGTAGTCGTTTTGTGGGTCCCAGAGGTTGTCTAAGTACTTTGTCTCAAGGGTCTTTGTTACTAAGTACAAATGTAGCAATGAAAGTAAAAGTTTAGGTTTTTATTCATTAATGAACTGCCCAGAATCCGATATGTAAGTATCACAATGACCTAAACACATCACCACACCACATCCTATTGACAAGGGTGGTATTACCAGATTAAGGAATCAAGGTGAAATGTACATTTTAAATCCATTCTTGATAATATGACATCTGTAATGGTTTTATAGTATACGATGTAAAACATAATAATTAGAACTAAAAGTGATGAAACAACTTTTATAAAATTAACTTTGCAATATATAGCTTGTCCATTCTTCTGGGGGTTGTCAGTATTATCAAGGGTTAATGGTGTTATTCATTAAAACCGGCACAAACAGAAAATAAATAATAAAATCTTCAAAAAAATGTAAATGAAAAATAAAGCATATTTAACATGATAAAGTATTTGAGTATATTTACTTGGAGGAAATAAATAAATTAATAAGTAAATAAATAGATAAATGAATATATAAAGCAAACTAATTATAATAAAGTATTTGAGTATTCTGACTTGGCTTAAATAAATATATAAATAAATTAAGTATGTGAGTGAATATACTTACGTGGATTTAGCCAATACCATATAGGTTTCATGGCTTTCTTGAATGTATACCAGCATCCTTTGTATCGGTTGCCATTAAAATCCTTCCAAAACGTGAAATCATTAAAACAAAACTCCCAAATTCCTGCTTTAATGAAAACGCTGTCCGCCCTCTGGAACGATTCTATCCAGTATGGACTAGCGTACGCCGCCACCAGGAAGGCGAGGGAAATCAGAGAAAAGGCAAGCGCTATAACTACCCTGTCCACCATTTTCAAAGTTTTCTCCGTTCAAAACGTTGGGTCATCATCACATCGTCGTAAGCACGCGGAACTATTTACATCACAATAGATATATCAGATCTACTGCGGGCTGGCGTTCCGTCTCATAAACGTCCCGCCCCAAATTTTATTCAAATTTTACTCATGTTTCACATTAACGATTTATACATGCGCCTTCACAAAAGCTGAAATAATCAATAAAAGACAATAGATTTGATAGATATAAGACTTTAATCGAGTTATTAAGAGGTAGTGAATAATTAACCAAAGACAACTTTTAAAAAAAGAGAGATGTTATTTCACTTCTTGAAGATAGATTGACGGGGAAACCGGAGTGTAATTCATCACTGTACGCCAAGACAGTAAATTAATGTGTCTGTGGTGTGTGAAAACGTTTCCAATCATTGTCTAAAACGATCGTGATTATATATCGTAATAAATAAATGAATAAATAAATGAATAAACAAATAAGTAAATAAATAAATGAATAAATGAATGAATGAATAAATAAATGAATGAATGAATGAATGAATGAATAAATAAATAAATAAATAAATAAATAAATGAATAAATAAATAAATGAATAAATAAATAAATAAATAAATAAATGAACAAATAAATGAAAACAAGATGTTAGTGAATACGGTAAATGATTTTCTGATATTTAGTGATACATGTATATAAAACTTATTTCATAAGTGAGAAAATTTGCAATGTAAGATTTTGTGAAATAGAAAAATGTTTAGCATGTAGGAAGAGGTATATATCATCGGTACTTGTAAGTGATCTTTACTTTATTATGGCATTTTATACGAATTAAGTCAAAATTATAATGAACTTTTCTATGTAGTAATATTTGTGACACAGGAAAAAATTATGAGATTTAAACACCATGTTTTGATATGTCAAATGTTTAAGACTTACATGTACGTATAACAAATCTACATTTTATGAAAATAAAATTAATGACGTGAAAATATAAAATTGAAGTGATTTCCAATCCGTATAGGAACATGTAATGTGGGTGTAATACTATGCTATATTTACATTTTATTTTTAACTGTTTCTTAGAAATGTCGTTAATATTCATACAGATGATGTCACAGAGTGCAGTTCGTTATACAATTGATCTATGATAGGCAACGAGGCATGCTGCCAGTTACCGTAGCGTGATGGAAAGGTATGTAACTTAAATTATTTTCGCCGACAGTATAAATACAGAAAAACAATTCTTAAAAAGTGAAGAAGTGCGCAAAACCGACTATACAATTTAAAATGCATGTAATTGAGATTGATATGAATAATGAGGTGTCGTATTTCCAGAATCGTTTATAAGACATCGCATTATTGTATGCATGAAGGCGTTATCCATTGGTACAGGTGTTGTAGTTTTCTGTCCTGTTCGCAATGACTCTATACCACTCGGCGGGTATGAATCACAGAAAAAAATTGAAGGTAAGCTGTTTATGGTGCTATAAGCAAGAGAGCTACAGCAATGTGACAATTGCTTTTATTTCCTATGAATAAGGGTTATAAATATACTTTAACAATTGTATAATGTATGGAAGTGTTTGTTTTTTACTTACATTTACTTTTAGTGAATATGTTAACACTGATATATTTGTTATTTAATGAAAATGGTTTTTAATGTGGATTTGCGTGATGGAAATGTTTGTTTTTGACTTACATTTACTTTTTAGTGATGTGTTAATAGATGTACTGATTTTTTTTGTTATTTAATGAAAATGGTTTTAGATGTAGATTTGTGTGATGTTCGTGTTCACAAGTGCTTGTGTTTTTAACGGTTGTCATATTCTTACTTTTATGTGAATAGCGTTATTGTTGTAATTAACCGTGACTTTATAGCGTGAATATAAATCTGTGTGAAAATGATTTTTATTGATAAATGATAATAACTATTAACTAATAATTGTTAATACCGACATTTTAATAATACGTGAAATTATTTTTCATTGATTTTTTTTTTTTTTTTGCTTTTGGTGTTTTAGGTTACCTGAGACGAAGTGACCTATTCTAATCGCCTTTTGTCCGTCGTCGTGCGTGGTATGTCCGTAAATAATTTACATTTTAGACTTCTTCTCCAAATCTGCTGAAGCAATTTCAATGAAATTTTGCACAAATCTTCTAAGGTATAAGGCCAAACACATTTGTGAATTATATGGTACCACAATGGGCATTGGGAAGGGCCAAAAGCGGTAAAAATGACCCTGAGGTCTCTCGTTACCCCCTTGGAAGGCGGTTAAGTTTACCACAGTTTATATATGGAAAATACATTTTTGAGTATTATTTGGTCATCTGTAATAGGAAATAAGTCACATGTTGTCAGAATTATCAATAAGAGATGGCCATTGAATCGTATTAACAATTGTTTAATGATTGACCCCCAGGGACTTTAGGGGCGGGGTCAAAAGGGGTCAAATATGCTAAAACTTCAAAAATCTTCTGATGAAATTCTGGAAATGGTAAAATCAAATACTCTTTATAGATGGAAAGGTCTTTAAATGTTTTATATTATATAACCTTGGGGTCTCACGTTTCCCCCTGGGAGAGGAGGGAAGGTTTACTTTACTTTATATAGGAAAAACACATTTATGAACATTATTTGCTCAATTTTGATAGGAAATGAGTCAAACTTGATTAAGAATTATTGGCCTGAGATATAGCATTTTAATATCCATATCGGATATGGCTGACCCCCTCGGGGACCTGAGGGGCGGCCCAAAATATGGTCAAAATGACTAAAATTTCAAAAAATTCTTCTTCTGATTTCACAGCTTTGATTTTCATAAATCAAAAAGTCAAATTCATGAAATCACTGACCTACTGTAAAGGCCATTATAGAGTGTTTATATGTTTTTTGTTTCATTCTATATCCGAACTCAGGTGACCGTTAAGGCCCATGGACCTCTTGCTTGATACGTGAAATTGTTTATTATTGACAATGACTGTAGAGCGAACTTTGTACATAATTTGTGAAAAATATTAACTTTGTGATGTGGAAGATGTGTGTTAGGAAAATGGTTGTTAAATATGAAAATGTTAGTTACATGTGATAATGATTGCGGTATGTGTTGGTTTTTTTTCGTGAAATTTTCATGTTCGAATATTCGTGAAATTCGTATCAATTTTGTTTTTGCTTTGTGAAGTTGTTTCAATTATATCGAAAAATACATTATCACAGAGAGAATACTTCTTCACATATACTTATCCAGATGTCGAACTGATAATGTGTGAGTTGATAGCAGTGATGATCTTTATACCACGTGTGTTTCAGAGCAAATGCAGTTTCTACACCTTACAACATCAATTGAAAACGTCTTTTCGCCCCAGTATACATATACAACCCCAGTATACATATACAATTAGCTTTGTTGTGCACTTCGGGCGAGATGACTACATACACGAAAACAATTTGGACAGCTTTTTCAAACTTTTTCATCCCCAGTCAAGATTCTGGCAGTGCCAATTTGATTGGCCATTTCAAAAGGTCATCTTGACGTGACCCCTAAAGGGATGTTCTCAGATCCTCTTATCCAACGTAGGGATAATAAGGATCTGTATTTTAATCAGATTGTTTTATACATAAGTGTAATATAAAACAACTTATATTACCTCTTTTCATGTCTAACAAAGTATCCTTGAAGATTTATAGTTAAGAAACTTTACTTTTGGTTGTAACATTTTCCAATGTGACTAAGATTTTTTTTATAAACTAACCGACAACAAAATTAATTGTACACGAAAATGAGTTTTTAGTATCTGGCATTAATATTCTTTACAATAATCCACGAAGGATTTTGAATATCAGGAAATCGGTAGATTTTTATACTTAGGATCCTATTTAAAAATGTATTCGTAGTTTTAAAACGTTCTATTACAGTGTATAACGTGCCCAACATAACCACAAACGTTTACTATATATGTATCACAGCAGTGTTAAAATCATATAACGGTTCGTCCATTGATGCAACGAAGAGAATGGGTTTTTAAGGGAAAATATTGAAAGAAAATGAAAAAGAGTGTTCTCGATATTTGTTATTTGTAGTAATAGATTGTACTATCATTCATAAAGGAATTGGATTTGAGTAAACATTTTTGCAGAATATGTCAAATCCATTCTAAAGGTAATTTCTGTTCCTACTTCAGCATAAAGAGAGTGAGACGACTGGTTCGGCCGTTGTCATTACAATACATGTATATTGTGATCGATCGAGGCTAGTTCTGTGTCTCTTGCAGCATCCGTCAGTGATATATATATATATATACATATATATGTAGCACTATAAAAACGGGAAGCGTTTTCGCAATCACAAGCAGACACACCACGAGTATCACAGTTTCCCAAATATAAAGACATTCGCACCGTCCTTAAAGGTGATAAAAACAGATTTTAAATA
>SAYR01044172.1:0-12704 GCA_004382745.1 Argopecten irradians irradians
ATTGTGACTGGATCAGACCCGGTAAACGTCACACGTACAGTAGCGGTCCGGAGCCGCGTGCTCGTTTGAACTGTTCTCTTCACTATAACAAGTTGTATACCGAGTCAGTTGTTGGGATTGTCGCTGTTCCATTGCCTTTCCTTTCGCATTTTAGGTGAGTCAGTTGGTTGTTTTGGCGGAAACCTTTTGGTTCAAAACTACGGTAGCCATGTTTTGTTTACTACGGAGAGTGGTGGATGTTGCGCATGCGTTAAGATAGCCGGTCGGGAGGACTTTTAGGATTCCCATAGATATTATTATTTTCTTCGCATGTACAGCGATTTTGACGGAAAGTTTTATTTTTCTAATTCATAAGAAATTATACCGGATATATTAATACCATTTTTACCGATTTTACAGTCACTTGCCCGACTATTCGCTTTAAACAAACTAAGTTGTAAACGGACGTGTGGCTTGTGAATTTTGACAAAATATAAGAAAAATATGTATTTCAGGAAAATAAAACCCACAGCATTCGGAACATATTTTTACACCGAATAACCACGCCATTTACTAGTGTTTATAGCAAGTACACTGAGCCTTTGTTTGACCGTTTACGATTGTAAATTGTATCATACAAATGTGGCATATAGGAAGGTATTTCATTTATCAAAAATGTTCAGACTGTATACCTTTAGGAACACTGAATATGAAACCAAGGTTACATTTGGGAAACAATGTTACATTGGTGTATTTTGGACAAGACATGCTGAATTTTGGAAATGCGCTTGAATTCATTTTAGTAGTCTTTTTTTTCTTACAACCAGCATTCTCACTACACAGTTGATGTTATAAAATGGAATAGGTTCATACATATTAATTAGACCGCTTCGATGTAATGCATACTTTAGTTATACAAAATGTATAGTTTACAACTGCATGGTATTTAAATTACAAAAATGACTCGAAGTTTATGGTTTTGTAAGGATAAAGTCCAAAAACACCCCTATGATGGTAGACATGACGTCAATCAAAGTGCGTCGATTTCCGACAATTCTGCGTCGTTAGATATCACCAAAACAATACCGTCAGAATGACAATTTTACATTACTTACTTGATTGTTTTTATTACACATCTATGTTTTACATAGTAGTGTGATACTCTCTGTACAAGTTACCTACCTTAAAACACATAATATGCAAATGAACAGAACCAATATAATGCAACACATTTTTTATGTAAAATTAATTATACGGTTTGGTGGGATGCAGGTGTCCTAGGCTCGGTTATAACCGGAACTAGGACGTTAAGCCCAACCAATCAATCAAGGTGGGATGGAGTGGTGTCAAGTACAGTACAGGTGAGTATAGGTCACCGCACAAATGACTGCTCCATTCATCAAAACCGTTACTGAAATACGAGTAAGTTGTTAACATTGTTGCTTATGAAATGGGTTACATAAATAACGAGTGAAACGTTTGGAGATACAAGTGTAATTAGCAAAATCCAGAATACCCATATTCAACAGCAGATATTGTTAAAAATGATTTTCCAGTTCACAATTAAATTTAAAGAAAAAAAAATAAAACCGGCTACTTCGTTTCCAACTCCCATTGCAATGTGTCGAAACTTACTCTTCATCTGCAAATTACTAGGGCGTTCATATTTGAGCCGCATACACCATTTCCGGTGGAAAAAAACATAATTAATTTTGAAACCATGTAGAATGTTGGGGCAACACTTTATGCTTAGATGAAATGCTTAGTAAATGCTTAGAACCTCCGATACCATATAACATTTTACATTTTAATTTACTTTGTTTACAAACAATCCCGAGGTCCAACTGTAATAAATTTCAGCTGAGATTTAAGCGTTGAAATTAGAAGTCAATTCGAAGAAAAAATAAATAGAAATAGTTATTATCAAACACATTAATCCATCAAATTATACCAAAGCTATTATTATAGAAGGCAGATAAAGTGAGAACCATAACAGAAAAAATCAAAGTACTGAAAGTACTAAATGGCTCGGTCTCGAGGATAGGAGGAATATATTTCTAAGGTAAATACTACTGTAGTTTTGTACAATAAGAAATAAGAATTTGGCTGGTGTTCCTTCCAGATTGTGTGAGGATTCCTTGACACAAGTGTAAAATAAGAGACACATACTAAAATCTCGGAAGGCCATTCTAATATTTACCTATGATGTTTATATGTCAAATGATTTAATAAACACCTTAGCATTTTCCTTTTATGATTGATCGTTAATGAAAAATATCATTCTTAAGACTATTGTCATCAAGTTCCTGACCAGCACGTATCAGTAACAATATGTTTTTGCAGGCAGAGAAAGACAAAGAGGCAAACTTTTCTATGTCAAATGTCTTAAATATAAGAGAATATGGTCTGTCCTTCTAGAAGACTTATCAATTTCACCATGTGATTTTTTAAATAATTGGTAGTTGCGATCTACTTTAACAAGTGTGTATTATTCTTGTGTAAAAACAGCGAAGATGATTGAGGATGACATTGTATCCGAACATCAATTCAAACCCGGAGTAAGCTTGTTAGCCACCATAAGACCATGAAATCATGTTTAGTACACTTCTTAAATCTTCAGGATTGTTTACAAAATTACAAATGAATTTTCTACATTTTTTATTTTTCAAATCCCAAAGCTTCTGATGAGTATAATAAAACTTCATTAACAATGATCAAATATTTCAGTTAAGATTGAAACAGGAGAGATACAGTCCCTTTATTTCTCAGAAATTAGCAAAACACCGCATTTTAAATTGCTTTGTTCAGCAGTTTGTTCCCTTTTCTTTAAAACTTACCAAAACTTATTTTCTGTACCTAGATATTTAAAAATCTTATAAATCGTAGATTCGTATCTAAGGCAGAACAACTGTGTTGTTGTAACCGATTTACGTCTTGAGAATATCACAATATTATTTTTCTGAATATAAGTTCTAATTTCCATGTTATGCAATATTGTTAAAATTCATGTAAACATTTGTTGTAGACCATCAGATATTTCTGATATCATAACAGTGTTATTGGCAAATAATATGATAAAAATTTTGGATATATTCCAATATCATATACCGTAAAAACTGGTATAATTTGCGCAGGTACTTTTTTAGGGCTGAAAATGCTTAAAGAATCTACTATCATATATTTAGCGCATCAAAAAAATGGGCAAAAACAATGTCCAGGGAGTCCCAAAACCGATGTATGAAGGTGACAATTTCAATGCAAAATATTCCCCATAAATGCTTGACAACTTGCACAAAAATGTTATATTTAGAAGAAATAACATGAAAACTGCATTGTGTTTGTTTTTCTTTTATTGGCCACCGTAACCTGAAACTGAAATATCTAGCAGATGTCCAAAACATCGGCGTCTGGTCGCCGTACTCCGTGCACATGTCAATGTTTTAAGATATTACACATGAATAGTTATCAGGAAATTTGGAAAAGAGTAGAATATATTTACTTAAATTGTCACAATAGTAATCAGTGCGTTGAGATCATTACAATCAAACAGCACATCAGCAAGCGGTTACGTAGTTTAGCTTGCAACAATCACAGTGTGCATAATTTGTCAAGATTTTGTAAGACAAAAATATTTTTTCCACAGGAAGATTCTAAGTCATAAAGGTAGATTGAAAATAGGAAGGGAGATAAAATTAACCAGATAAATATTGTAGCGTGTCAGACTGGGTTGATTATCGGTGATCAGGTAGCATCATCGGAAGAGCTACATTTCTTCTCTCCTGTTACAGAACTGGCACCCAACTAAATAACCAACGGCTGTGGTGTTTGAAAGGGTCTCGTATGTATTCAAAAAGAAGGAGGAGCTTGGTAGCGGGACTGGACTGGGTCCGATTATCGATGACCAGGTAGTCAGTCGGTAGAGCACTCAGTAGTGTTCGAGAGTCCCGGATCGAATCCCGGTCTTGCCGCTACATTTTCTCCTCTCCTGTTACATATATATGGTACCATACTGTGCATGTAGATATTCAAGGTTAAATCAACAATGTTCGCTGATCTTGCAGAATTGCCTTACAGTGTTATAATGAATGTAGTAAATGTATGTCTCATTGTGTGATTGATTTAAAGGCAGTTCATGTGGTGACCGAAAAAAAGGAAATTCAATACTTCAGAGTGATCAGGGAACATAGATAGTCAAGGCGGGGAAAAACATAGGACGACCTGTGTTATACAAATTAATGTTTAATTGATTTTCATTAAATTGTCTAGAAAGTGATAATTAGTGTGTATGGACGATAAGCTTAAATGTTTTGACAAAAAATTTAAACAGCTAATGTCATATTGTGTTTTTAAATTTTAAATCATCTTTTATTTATTCATTTCATTTCAAGCATGTATATGTCATAGAATATAACAAATATCAGGTATATGCTTTAAATCATATTACAGTTAAATTCACAATAAGGAATTGAAGATGGTGATAGTAAATATTTTCGGATTGAAAATTGATACAATATTAAGCTTCCACAGTTGAAAATTACTTCTTTTCGTTCACACAATTCTTCTCCTACACTGTTTCCAGTTGAAATGATAATGCATGCTGACATTCTGAAAAAAAAGGAAAACATAAATGTATTAACAGAGTAATTACTGAAAAGGCAATATCATATAATTAAACATTTTAAACATAATAGCAATACCAGCATAGAGGAAATATTATTGAAGTTTAATTCCCGCTGTTCTTCAGTCCTCCTGTTCTTACATGTAAGAGTTTTGTCCTTCATAATTTATTGTAATATACAGTTGTTATTTAATGTGCCAAAGAAGTTAAATATAAAACGTATCATATGCATGGGTACAGTGGTAAATAATAGTATCAGAAAATGATGGTGCTGATCATGAAAAGCGTAAAGTCTATTTTGTTGAGTAAAAAGTTAAAAAAAAACTAACATTGTTCACACCCTAAGATGTAATCGCACTAAAAACGTGATCATGTGGGCTTTTGTGCGATTGCATTTGTAAGACTGTGCCAGGTGGTAGAGAAGTTCCGCTCGAGTGATCACACAATGCGAGCGAGAGTCGGGATATGTTTATGTAAGTTTTAATTGCTAATCTCTTATGCTTGTTGGTAAAAATATAACTCAGGATAATTGCTAAACAATTAACAGTTTTCTCTACATTTTTACAGATTGAAACAGCTTTTTAAGTGCCGTTTTACGGAAGAATTATGAAAAAGAAATCGACATTTTTGCGATCTAGTAGTTCAAAAAATATCACTTTCGAGTTATATGAACATTCCATATATGATTTATGTCATTCGGCAAAAAAATTTACTTCGTATTACCTAGTTTAATGAATATGCTGTATGTATATATGATCAGGACGTCAAGCTCTGTGGTGAAAATAACTAAAATTTTTTAAAAGTATGGTTTAGTGGTAAACTCTGAACGTGCTTTAGTATATAGATATAATCTGATATTTATACATTGTGCTTATGAAAATGATCGATAATTATGGATGTGGTAAATATTCATACCTTATTAACTGCCGTTAGTTTTAGATTAACGCCAACCTTGGAATTTACAAAATGTTTACCGTCTGTCACGTGCTATTTTATCAGTAGACCAAGTTTGTCCAAAATTTTGTTAGAGTTGTCTTTCTTCCATTGTAGAAGGCCATGTGCCATAACACAGCGTGATGCATCTCCATTTCGCCATGAAATGTATTTGCTCCGAGACAAATTTGATTCAAATTACAAAATTCATTATGGTATCAATTTTGATGTTCGAGGTGAAATATTGATTCATTTTATTGCGTGCGGGATAACTGTCACTAATAGGGAGTAACGTCTGTGGGGAACAGTTCGGAGCGAAGCATTTTTGGGACGAAACGTCTTCATTAATTGTAAACACCATTTGGGGACGAAAAAGCTAGATACTTTGTAAACAATTCAGGTGAAATTTTCGAACAGAAGATCTTTTGGATAGTGTATATAGTAAGATATGAAAGCCGTAATATACTATTCCTATTTCAACGTTACAGATACGCTTATTTCAGTAACTTTCATATTTTAAAATTTGCATTTAAAATTCCCGGTAAAAATCAAAGTTGTTGAATACACGGCCGCTAGGAGCGCTAGTATCTGCGAGCAATTTTTAAGCCAATCATATTGAGGGAATTGACTGTAAGAGAATTTTGCAACCACGATCACAATGGCGAGGTGACCCTCGCCAAAAATATATTTGAGTAGAAACACTTGCTATAAGAATTATATATTTATTCCAAATATAGTTCAGATTTTATTTTCTTTTAACACATTTTATAATCAAAACGTGTTTGAAATGACACTTCGGCAATAAATATTTTTTCATTTGCTCTAAAAAAACCTTTCAGACTTTCATCCCTAGTAAGCCTCGGCGAACCGTGAAAAATGTATCGCCTAGAGAGAACGTATAGTGGTATCCTTGATAGACCGTGCTGAAGCCGTAGTGTACATGTATCTTTAACCTCCCGGAACAGCACTTTCCCCAATATCCACGGTCCACCACGTAATCCATAAAGGACCGTGGTAAAACTTCACAAGACCTAGCTCAATTTGAGTACAGAGACCTACTGCCCGATCCAGACTTAAATATTTTGATTTAATAAAAATATTTTTAAATGAAATGAATACAGAGACAAAAATAGCCAAAATTCCACGCACGGCGCACCACGTTTCGGTCAAACGGGGCTACCGTGGTCGCCGGGAATATGGTGTAAACCTAGCATTATATGACCTTTGCTCTTAATGGGACATTAATTAATCAAACAAACAAACAAACAAACAACAACTGGCAACGAGCAAACTATACATACTATATATAAACTTGAATAAAAACTTGAAACTTGAGCAAACTATACACTGCCAATTAAGAATAAAATCTGATATAATTGATTAAAGTGTGGTGGTGGTGATAGTCGTGGTATGACGAGGCTCCGATTACCTATCATATTTACATGTGTTTGAGTGTTAAACATAATAATGACCAAACCTCTTTATTCATCATTCAACTTCCTGAACGACGTCATGACGTAATGATTTATTTTTTTTAATTTTTTTTTGTGTGTGTGAGAACTTGTATGCTACCAGAGTGAAAAAAAGTGTTTTATGATATTTGCAACAATATTTGTTGTTATGATTTTAAAATGTTGAATATCCTAAAAATGGAACATATTGATCACAATGTTGGAAGTGTACTGATGGTTTTATTTTTTTTGCACCGCGAATTACGTCGGGAGTACCTATGAGGTCACAGCGGGGAAATTGATTTCGTATTAACGATGACAGTGTACATTACAGCTTTGAAATAACGGAAAACGGAAATATAAACATTAAATTGCCTTCTAACGCGCGTTGTTTAATTTGTCTGCAATACTGGGGGGATTATGGGACCATTAATCCCCCAAGAAGGCAATTCTCATCAGCTAAATGTCGACTTTCACATGACAGAATATTAGACAGTGAAACAATCTCACAGTAAAACGGAAAGCAGATCAGGGAAACAAACCTGAACCAATCACTGGCCTGCAAAATTATTCTTTAAGTACTACAGAGAGAGCGACGCCGTACCTCAACGCCACACAGTCAACCACAGTGTACCGTTATACGGCTCTTTTAATGTATATAAAAAGACCAAAATTACCTGTTCTGTTGCCTCCAGTTTTACGATTGGATAGTCCAGGGATGAAGAGATCGTAAGTGATCGAAACCCCTAGAGTATCGAGGATGTTCGGCTAATGATTGTTTTTATTATAATATCGACAGCAATCTGCCCAGTAAAACGTTAGTTACAACACATATTCTTACCTGAATCAGGCCTGAAATATAACGTATTTGATAATATTTATTACAAGACTTGCCTGCACTGTGTTAGAATATCACAATAAACTTTATATATATATAGAGAAATTTTGACTGATGTCCTGAACAGTCCATGTCACTGGCACAAAACTGCGAAACGATAATTGGTTGTGATTATGTTTCCCTCGACGGGAAAAAATGTCCGATGTCGTTAATAAAGTCACATTCTCGGAATGACCATGTTATAGATACCATATCTAATGAATTCCAATACACCGCGCAAGACTATAGCAAAGTCATGCAATCTTTCCATTCTTTTACAAGCGTGATTTATGAATAGTTCGATAGATTTTGTCGGTTATTGTTATTTATTCAAATTAGCGCCATTGATAAAACAGATCAGAAGTTATCATTGATAACAGTTTACAAGAAATGCATTTTAATATTCAACACATGCATCAGCGGTTCTGTGTGAATTTAGAGTGTTTCTATAGAGACAATAGCTGCCTGACAGGACGTCGATCAACTTGTTAAATTAGGATTTCTTTGATTGGCGGATTGACTTTTATATGTAGAATTTGGAATATCGAGATATAGTCCTACAGCCACTAGGTAAATGTCATTAGCACATGGGACTTTTTCAGATTCAACCGAAGAATCGAGAGAAATTCGTCAAGCCAGGCTACAATGTCCAATTCACGCAGTATTACCGGTTTTCAATATGAAGGTCTCCTGTACATTCCAACTTTCTTGGGGACGATCATTGGAATTCCAGGGACATTAATCACAGTCTGTTTCTACGGAAAACGGATTAAGAAAGCATCTAACGCGACGGCGTTGTTGCTCACTGCGCTAGCGGTATTCGACTTGCTTTCCCTTGTCTTGAGCGTTTTACCAGGCGCAATTGTACTTCAGGATTTCTACCTTGGCGAATGGATGGACACCGAAGAACACTCCGGGGTATTCTATGTTAGCCGGATACCAAAGTACTGGTCTAACATGGTACTATTTTTAGTTGCAGTTGAACGTGTCATGTGTGTTCTCTTTCCTCATACAGTAAAGGAAATTTTCACAAGGCGCGTTAGTGTAGTATGTACAATACTCATAGTTATAACAGGACCAGTGGTTCTCCTGCCTTTTGCATTGGACGGCTCCTTGGTCACTTTACCTACAAACGGTACCATTACACACGTACAGCTGAAGCCTCAAACATTAATGAATCCTGACGTGTTTAGCGGATTATTGTCCGCGGCTTTCGTGTTTTATTTTGGACTTCCAATCATCGGTATACTGATTAGTAATATCAGTCTGGTGATCGCCCTGTTGTGTAGATTAAAATCTAAACATGCGAAAACACGTGCCATGACGTCATCACAAATGAAGGAGTTGCGTACAACAAAACTGGTGATGGTAGTTACCATGGCATTCATTGTCTGTGTATGCCCTCTAGTGGTACTATATGTACTTGCATCAAATTCCGGAGAGCCTCTTCCTATAAGGTTGATGCTAACTATAGTACCATTGTCTGCCCTTTTGGAAACCGTCAACCACTCCATGAATGTCTTTGTGTATTATTACGGAAGTTGTAACTTCCGGTCTGAAACTCGTGAAAAATTATCCAGGATCTTTATATGCTTTAACAAAACGACCAGTGTAACTCCAATTGACAGCGGTTTATCATGATAAGATATATTTCCATTGTATCATAATCCGTTCGTTGTCCATTGTATCATAATTCGTTCGTTGTCCATTGTATCATAATTCTTTCGTTGTCCATTGTATCATAATTCGTTCGTTGTCCATTGTATCATAATTCGTTCGTTGTCCATTGTATCATAATTCGTTCGTTGTCCATTGTATCATAATTCGTTCGTTGTCCATTGTATCATAATTCGTTCGTTGTCCATTGTATCATAATTCGTTCGTTGTCCATTGTATCATAATTCGTCTCGTTTGTCCATTGTATCATAATTCGTTCGTTGTCCATTGTTCATAATTCGTTCGTTTCATTGTATCATAATTCGTTCGTTGTCCATTGTATCTATAATTCGTTCGTTGTCATTGTATCATAATCGTTGTTGTCCATTGCTCTATAATACCGTTCGTTGTCCATTGTATCATAATCCGTTCGTTGTCCATTGTATCATAATTCGTTCGTTGTCCATTGTATCATAATCCGTCTCGTTGTCCATTTGTATCAATAATTCGTCCGTTGTCCATGTATCATAATTCGTTCGTTTGTCCATTGTATCATAATCCGTTCGTTGTCCATTTAACCATAACCTTCGTTGTCCATTGTTATAATGTTGTGTCTTGTATCATAATTCGTTGTTGCCTTGTATCATAATTCGTTCGTTGTCCATTGTATCATAATTCGTTTCGTTGTCCATTTATCATCATTCGTCGTTGTCTTGTATCATAATCGTTCGTTGTCCATTGGTATCATAATTCGTTCGTTGTCCATTGTATCATATCCGTTGTTGTCATTGTAATCATAATCCGTTCGTTGTATGTCACTATTGATCAATATCCGTTTCGTTGTCATTGTATCATATTCGTTCGTTGTCCATTGTATCATAATCCGTTCGTTGTCCATTGTTATACATGTCGTTCGTTGTCCTTGTATCATAATTCGTTCGTTGTCCATTGTATCATAATTCGTTGTTGTCCATTGTTCATAATTCGTTCGTTGTCCATTGTATATAATCCGTTTCGTTGGTCCATTGTATCATAATTCGTTCGTTGTCCATTGTATCTAATTCGTTCGTTGTCCTTGTATCATAATCCGTATTCGTTTTTGCATTGTATCATAATTCGTTCGTTGTCCCATATCAATAATTCGTTCGTTGGTCCATTGTATCATAATTCGTTCGTTGTCCATTGTATCATAATCCGTTTCGTGTCCTTTGATCATAATCCTTCGTTTGTCCATTGTAAATAATTCGTTCGTTGTCCATTGTTCATATTCGTTCGTTGTCACTTGTATCATAATTCGTTCGGTTTGTCATTGTATCATGAATCGTTCGTGTCCATTGTATCATAATTCGTTCGTTGTCCATTGTATATATCCGTTGCCTGTATATCTTCGTTGTCCATTGTATCATAATCCGTTCGTTGTCCATTGGTATCATAATTCGTTCGTTGTCCATTGTATCATAATCTGTTCGTTTGTCATTGTTATATAATTCGTTCGTTGTCCAATGTATCATAATTCGTTCGTTGTCCATTGTTCATATCTTGTTGTCATTATATCCTAATCCGTTCGGTGTCCATTGTATCATAATCGTTTTTGTCCATTGTATCATAATTCGTTCGTTGTCCTTGTATCATAATCCGTTCGTTGTCCATTGTATCATAATTCGTTCGTTGTCATTGTATCATAATCCGTTCGTTGTCCATTGTAGTCTAATCATTTCGTTGTCAATTGTATCATATTCGTTCGTTGCTCATTATATCATAATCGTTCGTTCCTTATTATAATCCGTTCGTTGTCCATTATATATTCGTTCGTGTCCATTATATAATAATCGTTCGTTGTATCATTATTATAATCGTTTGTTGTCCAATGTAATCATAATCCGTTCGTTGTACACTTGCATAATATCATAACTCCGTTCGCTTGTCACATTGTATCATAATCGTTCGTTTCCAATGTATCATTAATTCGTTCGTTGTCCATGTATATATAATCCGTTCGTTGTCCATTGTATCATAATCCGTTCGTTGTCCATTGTATCATAATTCGTTCGTTGTCCATTATATCATAATCCGTTCGTTGTCCATTGTATCATAATCCGTTCGTTGTCCATTGTATCATAATTCGTTCGTTGTCCATTATATCATAATCCGTTCGTTGTCCATTATATCATAATCCGTTTGTTGTCCAATGTATCATAATCCGTTCGTTGTCCATTGTATCATAATCCAGTTTGGTTGTCCATTATACGGATAATCTATGCGTTGTCCATTGTAAATCATAATCCGTTCGTTGTCCATTATATCATAATTTGTTCGTTGTCCAATGTATCATAATTCGTTCGTTGTCCATTGTATCATAATCCGTTCGTTGTCCATTGTATCATAATTCGTTCGTTGTCCATTATATCATAATCCGTTCGTTGTCCATTATATCATAATCCGTTCGTTGTCCAATGTATCATAATACGTTCGTTGTCCAATGTATCATAATCCGTTCGTTGTCCATTGTATCATAATCCGTTCGTTGTCCAATGTATCATAATCTGTACGTTGTCCATTATATCATAATCCGTTCGTTGTCCATTATATCATAATCCGTTCGTTGTCCATTGTATCATAATCCGTTCGTTGTCCATTGTGTCGTAATTCGTTCGTTGTCCAATGTATCATAATCCGTTCGTTGTCCATTATATCATAATCCGTTCGTTGTCCATTGTATCATAATCCGTTCGTTGTCCAATGTATCATAATTCGTTCGTTGTCCATTGTATCATAATCCGTTCGTTGTCCATTATATCATAATCCGTTCGTTGTCCATTGTATCATAATCCGTTCGTTGTCCAATGTATCATAATCCGTTCGTTGTCCAATGTATCATGATCCGTTCGTTGGCCATTATATCATAATCCGTTCGTTGTCCATTGTATCATAATCCGTTCGTTGTCCAATGTATCATAATCCGTTCGTTGTCCATAATATCATAATCCGTTCGTTGTCCATTGTATCATAATCCGTTCGTTGTACAATGTATCATAATTCGTTCGTTGTCCATTATATCATAATCCGTTCGTTGTCCATTATATCATAATCCGTTCGTTGTCCAATGTATCATAATTCGTTCGTTGTCCATTATATCATAATCCGTTCGTTGTCCATTATATCATAATTCGTTCGTTGTCCAATGTATCAT
>SAYR01044213.1:0-29998 GCA_004382745.1 Argopecten irradians irradians
TTTATTACCAGTATATGTTATAGGACATTAACAAACCGTCTTCTTTTATTACCAGTATATGTTATAGGACAATAACAAATCTTCTTTTATTACCAGTATATCTTATAGGACAATAACATACCCTCTTCTTTTATTACCAGTATATGTTATAGGACAATAACATACCATCTTCTTTTATTACCAGTATATCTTATAGGACAATAACAAACCGGCTTCTTTTGTTACCAGTATATCTTATAGGACAATAACATAATGTCTTCTTTTATTACCAGTATATGTTATAGGACAATAACATACCATCTTCTTTTATTACCAGTATATGTTATAGGACAATAACATACCGTCTTCTTTTATTACCAGTATATGTTATAGGACAATAACATACCGTCTTCTTTTATTACCAGTATATGTTATAGGACAATAACATACCGTCTTCTTTTATTACCAGTATATGTTATAGGACAATAACATACCGTCTTCTTTTATTACCAGTATATGTTATAGGACAATAACATACCGTCTTCTTTTATTACCAGTATATGTTATAGGACAATAACATACCGTCTTCTTTTATTACCAGTATATGTTATAGGACAATAACATACCGTCTTCTTTTATTACCAGTATATGTTATAGGACAATAACATACCGTCTTCTTTTATTACCAGTATATGTTATAGGACAATAACATACCGTCTTCTTTTATTACCAGTATATGTTATAGGACAATAACATACCGTCTTCTTTTATTACCAGTATATGTTATAGGACAATAACATACCGTCTTCTTTTATTACCAGTATATGTTATAGGACAATAACATACCGTCTTCTTTTATTACCAGTATATGTTATAGGACAATAACATACCGTCTTCTTTTATTACCAGTATATGTTATAGGACAATAACATACCGTCTTCTTTTATTACCAGTATATGTTATAGGACAATAACATACCGTCTTCTTTTATTACCAGTATATGTTATAGGACAATAACATACCGTCTTCTTTTATTACCAGTATATGTTATAGGACAATAACCTACCCTCTTCTTTTATTACCAGTATATGTTATAGGACATTAACATACCCTCTTCTTTTATTACCAGTGTATGTTATAGGACAATAACAAACCTTCTTTTATTACCAGTATATGTTATAGGACAATAACAAACCTTCTTTTGTTACCAGTATATGTTATAGGACAATAACATAATGTCTTCTTTTATTACCAGTATATGTTATAGGACAATAACATACCGTCTTCTTTTATTACCAGTATATGTTATAGGACAATAACATACCCTCTTCTTTTATTACCAGTATATGTTATAGGACAATAACATACCGTCTTCTTTTATTACCAGTATATCTTTTAGGACAATAACAAACCGTCTTCTTTTGTTACCAGTATATCTTATAGGACAATAACATACCGTCTTCTTTTATTACCAGTATATGTTATAGGATAATAACCTACCCTCTTCTTTTATTACCAGTATATCTTGTAGGACAATAACAAACCGTCTTTTTTTATTACCAGTATATCTTATAGGACAATAACATACCACTCTGTTATTACCAGTATATGTTTAGGACATTAACATACCCTCTTCTTTTATTACCAGTGATGTAAACATAATCCAGAGTACTCTTGAACCAACATTACCGCTATCTATCCTTTATTACCATTTTATGTGGCTATTGTAGCCACCAAAAAAAATACTCCTACTCTCCTTATCTATATAATTAATCTCACAGTATATTCTTATAGGACAATAACATACCGTCTTCTTTATTAACCAGTATATGTTATAGGACAATAACCTACCCTCTCTTATTACCAGTATATGTATAGCGAAAAACCTACCCTCTTCTTTTATTACCAGTATATGTTATAGACAATAATCATACTGTCTTTCTTTTATTACCAGTAATGATAGGACAATTAACATACGTCTTCTTTATTTACCTGTATATCTTATAGGAGCAATAACTAACCGATCTTCTCTTTATTACCAGTATATCTTATAGGACAATAACTATACCCTCTCTTTTATATTACCAGTATATCTAATAGGACAATAAAATACCGTCTTCTTTTTATTACCAGTATATGTATTAGGACAATAACCATACCTGCTTCTTTTATTACCAGTATATCTATATAGGACAAATAAACAAACCGTCTACTTTTAATACCAGTATTATCTTATAGGACAATAACATACCTCTTCTGTTTATTACCAGTATATCTAATAGTAACAAATAACATACCGTCTTCTTTTATTACCCAGCTGATTTGTTATGAGGTACAAAACAAATCTTCTTTTCATTACCAGTATATCTTTATAGGACAATAACCCAAACCGTCTACTTTTATTACCAGTTATATTTTAATTAGGACAATAACATACCGTCTTCTTTTATACCAGTTATCTTATAGGACAATAACCTACCCCTTCTTTTATTACCAGTATATGTTATAGGACAATAATATACCATCTTCTTTTATTACCAGTATATCTTATAGGACAATAACATACCGTCTTCTTTTATTACCAGTATATGTTATAGGACAATAACATACCGTCTTTTTATTACCAGTATATCTTATAGGACCAATTACATACTGTCTACTTTTAATTACCAGTATACTTATTAGACAATAACAAATCTTCTTTTATTACCAGTATATCTTATAGGACACATAAAACATACCCTCTTCTTTATTACCAGTATATGTATAGGACAATTAACATACTGTCTTCTTTTATTACCAGTATATTTATAGGACAATAACCTACCCAGTATATCTTATAGGACAATAACATACCGGCTTCTTTTATTACCAGTATATCTTATAGGACAATAACAAATCTTCTTTTATTACCACGTATTATGTTATAAAACAATAACAATACCGTCTCTCTTTATTACCAGTAATATCTTATAGGACAATAAACAAATCTTCTTTTATTACCAGTATATTTATAGGACAATAACATACCATCTTCTTTTATTACCAGTATATCTTATAGCACAATAACATACCGTCCTTCTTTTATTACCAGGATATTATAGGACAATAACAAATCTTCTTTATTACCAGTATAATCTTATAGGACCAATAACAAATCTTCTTTTATTACCAGTATATCTATAGAGCAATAACAAATCTTCTTTTATTACCAGTATAGTTTATAGGACAATAACAAATCTTCTTTATTACCAGTATATCTTATAGGACAATAACAAACCGTCTTCTTTTATTACCAGTATAATCTTATAGGACAATAACAAATCTTCTTTTATTACCAGTATATGTTTATAGGACAATAACAAATCTCTTTTATACAGTAATGTTATAGGACAATAACAAACCGTCTTCTTTTATTACCAGTATCTGTTATAGGACAATAACATACCGTCTTCTTTTATTACCAGTATATCTTATAGGACAATAACAAACCGTCTTCTTTTATTACCAGTATATCTTGTAGGACAATAACATACCGTCTTCTTTTATTACCAGTATATCTTATAGGACAATAACATACCGTCTTCTTTTTTTACCAGTATCTGTTATAGGACAATAACAAATCTTCTTTTATTACCAGTATATGTTATATAGAGAATACACGGTTAGTATCTTACAATACAAGGTTTATTTTGGTGCGAGACTTAGGAAAGCCGAGATGACAAGGCTTTGCCGATTCATCTCGGCTTTCCCTGTCGAGCACCAAAATAAAACTTGTATTGTAAGATACTAACCGTGTATTCTGTTTATCCTGCAACCATTATGGCTTTCAAAACAAAAGCAAATTGACAGTTCCTTACTTTGTTTCGATCGAAGCGAGACGCTTCTTTGATGCGGAGGTAAAGATTCATTCACATAACCGAATGAGAGTGTACTCCTTTTTACTGCCGTGGGAATTAATAAGCGCATTCACAAACAGTAACCGTAATTCTATTCAGGTTGATATATCACTGAAAGGAAATGAAAATACTCAAATAACGACCAATACCCATTAAAGAATTACTTAACAATACATACCTTTGTCATGAGCCAATAAAAAGACGACACCGCCATTCGAGATTTTCAATATCGTAAAAATGACGTCATTTCGATGAATGTGACGTCACGTTTTAGCGGGACTAAATGACGTTTCATTCACCGGAAGGTTCAAGTTCTGGGTCAAGTTAGAAAAAGTTCCGTCAGATATGGAACAAATTCACGTGATCGTATTGACAGATAAAGCATATCGTATTGACGGATAAAGCACAAGTTTATCCGGCAGTAGTTATCGGTCAGTATGTGGGACAGTTGCAGGATAAAGGACAATAACTTACCATCTTCTTTTATTACCAGTATATCTTTTAGGACAAAAACATACCGTCTTCTTTTATTACCAGTATATGTTATAGGACAATAACAAATCTTCTTTTATTACCAGTATATCTTATAGGACAATAACAAATCTTCTTTTATTACCAGTATATCTTATAGGACAATTACAAATCTTCTTTTATTACCAGTATATCTTATAGGACAATAACATACAGTCTTCTTTTATTACCAGTATATCTTATAGGACAATAACATACCATCTTCTTTTATTACCAGTATATGTTATAGGACAATAACAAACCTTCTTTTATTACCAGTATATGTTATAGGACAATAACATAATGTCTTCTTTTATTACCAGTATATGTTATAGGACAATAACATACCCTCTTCTTTTATTACCAGTATATCTTATAGGACAATAACAAATCTTCTTTTATTACCAGTATATGTTATAGGACAATAACATACCCTCTTCTTTTATTACCAGTATATATTATAGGACAATAACATACCATCTTCTTTTATTACCAGTATATCTACAAAATTTTACAACCAATCAGCAACTATGTTGGTTTAAGGGTAAAGATGCAAACAACAGGATTTACGTTAAAAGTATCAAATAATTTTTATGGATGTTGAACTAATTTGTGGTTTTCTTCAACTTATCTTCTCAAAATGGTGAGCTACAAAATAATGTACCATAAATAAATTGTAATATTGCAATAAAAATGTCATGGTATGAGAGAAAAATACTCTTTCATATGTGAATATGAAGGATAGGGATATTCTGCCCTCAGGATCACAATTTGTACTAAAACCTGAGGCTTGAATATCCCTAACCTTTGACATATTCAAGTATGAAAGATCACATAAATAACATTTCAATGTCATGTCTACGTGTTACAAAGAAAGTGACTATTGAATTTGATTTGTGTCAGATATGTACTGCAAGTCTCACTCTGATTTTTATAACTACATTACGTAAATGTGTCATAATAACATAAATATTTGAAGACATATTAGATTTGGCTTTTGTTTGTTTGTTTGTTTGTTTGTTTGTTTGTTGTTTTTTTTCCAGCAATAGATCATTGGAAATTGGCAGCTGAAAATGCATATTGTTAGGGAAAGATACATATCTAAGATATAATAGATTTGTTGGTACCTCATTGTCAGGTTTGGGTGTATAAGATATAATAGATTTGTTGGTACCTCATTGTCAGGTTTGGGTGGCTTTTCTGCCTCTGGAGGTTTAACTTCATTGTGTTTTCCCTTTGTACAGCCCTGCAAAGAAGAATACGAATCACAGAACAAAAAAACAACAACAAAAAAACAAAAAAAAACCAAGAGATCCCAGAGGGATCTTGGCGCCCACCAAAGAATGATCTAGGTCTGACAAACGAAAGAGGGATCTTTTCTCTGCTTTTCAAACTTTGACTACATATTACTACATATGAAATTTGAGAAAGATCCTTAGAGTACTTTCTGAGATATATAACAGTAACAAACTTCAATGATAAAAATCCAAGATGGCTACCTGTCGACCATCTTTTTGACCGATCAGTCCAAAAATGCAATATGCACGATAAAGGTCCTAGGGTTACATATAAAATTTGAGACAGATCACTTCAGTACTTTCTGAGAAAAAGCGGTAACCAACATTAATTATGAAATTCCAAGATGGTGGCCTGTCAGCCATCTTGTTGACTGATTGGTCCCAAAATGCAATATGCACAACTAGACCATTAGAGGAACCTTCACATGAAATTGGAGACAGATCCCTTCAGTACTTTCTGAGAAATAGTGGTAACAAACTTCAACTTTCAAAATCCAAGATGGCGGCTTGACGACCATCTTGTTCACTGATTGGTCCCAAAATGTGATACGCACAACAAGACCCCTAGGGGAACCTACATGTGAAATTTGAGAAGAATCCCTTCAACACTTTCTGAGAAATAGCGGTAACAAACTTTGACTATCAAAATTCAAGATGGCGTTCTGTCGGCCATCTTGTTGACTGATTGGTCCCAAAATGCAATATGCACAACTAGACCCCAAGGGGAACCTACACGTAAAATTTGAGAAAGATCCCTTCAGTATGAGAAATAGGGGTAACAAGCTTTAACTATCAAAATCCAAGATGGCTGCCAGATGGCCATTTTGTTGACCGAATAGTCCCAAAATGTAATATGCACAACTAGGGCCCTAGGGGAACCTTCATATGAAATTTGAGAAAGATCCCTTCAATACTTTCTGAGAAATAGCGGTAACAAGAATTGTTAATGGACAGAAGGACGGACAACAGACCACGGACAAAAAGCGATTTGAATAGCCCACCATCTGATGATGGTGGGCTAAAAAGATCAAAATGAAAAATCAGAAGTAAATGAAACAGATCTAAGTTGTTTATATCAATCATTTCTCCCCCAACTATTATCATATATATATATATATATATATATATATATATATATTGGAATAATAAATATAGTGCAGAGAAAAATCCTTCAATCAAATATAAAATATAATTAATTTTTAGTTGTTTTCATACCAAATCCAACTTTCTGATTGTCAGATACTTTTTATACTATAAAGAAAAAGATGTGAGAATGGCGTTAAAACCTCATGTTATCATGACATCACAATTAAGACGTCGATGTTGCGTAGCTGATTTAGAAAAAATAATCCATTGGAAAGTCAATGGAATCGTACATTTAAACGTGTTTTATGTTATTAAGTAGTCTATGAAGATTTACACAGTTTGCAAACAAAATTTCTTTCATACCCTGCTAAAAAATAGTGACATCAATGCTTCAATATCCTATTAGATTAAGACTTATTATTTGATTGACCTTTCTTTTGCATATTTCAATTGTTTTTTTGCTAAAGATAATTGGTCTCATAATTAAAGTTAACCATTTCCTGAAATTCTATAGTTCCGATCCTTTCGAAAATTCAATGTATTCTAGACACCAAAGATGTGCATGTGGAGCTTGTTTTTAATCATGAACAGTCACTTTAAACATATATATGTAAGCTTATAAAAATTATACTTAGACCTATGAAACCACAAAATTTACATAAATGAAATGCTAAAACATTCTTATTCTATGAATTCTGTGAATTTTATTTTCACTAATAAATAGACAAATAGATATTTATTGTTTCAATAACAGATGCATTGTGCCAAGATATCATGTGAAAGTGAATACATGAATAAACCGATCGATTCCAAAATGAAAATAAACTGAAAGTTAAATTGAATCTGTTATCTCCATAAATGTTCAAAATTTTACCAGATTCCATAAATTCTGTATCAATACTTTATATAGTCCTATTTAGTTACCAAACTCTGGCAGCGCCATTTAACTCACTCCCCACTAAAAATTTATGAAGAACTGCTCCAGCCATTGAATCAGTAGAGTTCATATGTGTCTCCAAGGCCCATTTTTACAAACGTTCCGTAACTTAAGGAATTCCTTAACATAAAAATAGCCATAGAAAAACATTACAGGTTCAAAGGAAGGTTCCTTTCTTCTGATGTTTTCTTTGACTTCTGCAATTAATTTCCTCTTGGAGAATTTCAAGTTAAGGATTTCCTTAAATATATGGAATGTTCGTGAAACTTATAGTGAATGAATTAAGGCCTTGCCTTTCAGTCATATTACATTGTATATTCATGCAAATTGAACATACAGGAATACTCAGAAATTCAGAGAAATCTGTGCTGCGCTTCTTACAACATGACCACCCCTTCAAGGCATCATGGAACACTGGCCCTCCTGGGTGATACTGGCAGTCTGCTGTAATATAAATAACAACAGTTTCAAATAAATAACAGCAGTTGCAATTGCAGGTTACTACATAGATATAAATTGGTGGTTTTTTTTTTTTTTTTTTTTTTACAATTTAATCTATATTCTAAAAATCACTGTACACAATTACAATTTTCATTTTCAACTGGTTGAATACATCAACATGTATTGAACTTCTACCTCTTCTCGGAAGTGACCATATCTTCAACAAGTTGTAGATTAAGTCATGTGAGAAATTGATTTAGTCGTTTCCAGAAAAAAAAAATGAGCGATTGATAACGTTTGTTACAAGACATGATGGAAAACCTCAACTGGACCTCACTACAAACACGCAGAACAAGAACACGTTTAATTTTATTTTATAAAATCATACACCATCATGTGGCAATAAACTATAATCAAATTCTTATAATCTGACAGACTTCAGGACTAGACAATCACACCCATTCACATATAGACATATAGCTGCCACCAAGGACATATATTCAAACACTCATTTTTTCCACACAAACAATGGAACATCCTACCGGTAGCTACAGTACAAAGCACTACACTAGAGGTCTTCAAGTCACATATCCTAACAAGAGGCCCAGAGGGCCTGTATCGCTCACCTGGTTTGTAATGCCAAGTAATGTTCTGAATATAACTTCATTGTTTCTTTTCTGAAGGAATTTTAATATTAACCTCTAAATCCCCTATTGGGCCCCACCCCTCCTGCCCCCTGAGAGTCAGAGCCAAAATTTATACAAATTCTGTTCTCCTTCCCCCAAGGATGTTTGTGGCCAAATTTGGTTACAATCCATGTAGAACTCTATGACTACTAGCGATTTAAAGGATTTAATTACCTCTATTTCCCCTATTGGGCCCCGCCCCTCCTGCCCCCAGGGGGTCAGAGCCAAAATTTATACAAGTTCTGTCCCCCTCCCCCAAGGATGTTTGTGGCCAATTTTGGTTACAATCCATGCAGAACTCTAGGACAAGTAGCGATTTATAGGATTTACCTCTATTTCCCCAATCGGGCCCCGCCTCTCCTGCCCCCGGGGGTTCAGAGCCAAAATTTATACAAGTTCTGTTCCCCCTCCCCCAAGGATGTTTGTGGCCAAATTTGGTTAAATCCATGCAGAACTCTATGACTAGTAGCGATTTAAAGGAAATGTTGACGGACAGACGGACGACTACGGACGACGGACGCCGCGCCATGACATAAGCTCACCGGCCCTTCGGGACAGGTGAGCTAAATACAGAACTGTCAACTTGAAGACCTAAACCCCACTCCTTAAAATTTCTATCATAATTTTATCTTATAACTGTCACTAAAAGAAAATAATTAAAAAAAAAATAGCATGCACCTTCACGATCACTGTAAATAACTGTACTCTTTCTTTCCACAATCACGCGTCTGCCAATCCGCACAATATAATCATCGGCATCGATGGAATTGTGTTCTTTATAAGAAGAAGAAGACACACAGACAGATCTAGAGCAGACTTGAGTATTCAGGGCGGAACAATAATATGAATTTAAGGCAAATCCTCAGAAGAGCGCAGCTACATATAAAAAATGTAAATATAGTTAGGATTATAACCTCAGATTGAGATTAAAACTGTTTAAACTTGTAGTCCGATCACTGATTTTTAATTAAATGCTATTCTTCAATACTTGTGGTCTAGCAGTCGTCATATACAGGTTAGAAAGAAATATTCAACTAAATTATTTCAATTTTTTTCGACCTTGTTTCTCTCCAATGCGGAAAACTTTGCAACATGCCATGTATCAAAAATGCGCGGGAATATGTGGCGTCATCTTTAGCACCAAGCCTCCTGACGTCACGGCTGACGGTGCCGTGCGCCTGACAACACACAGACAGTATATTATTTTGACCAGTACATTTATTGTGTCGTTCTTATCCTTGTGTAGTTATTTAAAACTACTTAAAGTAATTTCAAAGTGTATCCTGGTGATTCGTTTTGCCTACAGAAAAAATAAAATCTCGTCGTGCTGATAACGAGAATTAATATGAATTTAAGGCAAAGCCTCAGAAGAGCGCAGCTACATGTAAAAGATTATAACATCATAACTTTATATTGTCCATATTTTTCTATGAGATTAACAATAAAATATTTCACTGACATACACATACTATATATATATATCGATAGTTAGAAAGAATTCAAAATAATCCAAATGGAATAGTTCAATATACTTCAATCTTGTTTTATCAGATGCAGATGCTATCAAAAATACGCGAGAATCTGTGCCGTCATCTTTGGCGTCAGGTTTTGTGACGTCACTGCTGACGGTGCCGTGCGCTTGAGAACATAGAGTTTATATTGGACCAGTATATATATTGCATTGTTCTTGTATATGTGTAAATTAAAACTACTTACAGTAATTTTAAAACGTATACTGATAACACATTTAGTCTAGTACAGAAGTTTCAAATCTCGTCGTACTGATAACGAGAATTAAAACATGGCTGCCTACATGGATGCGCGAGATTTTTCCCGCGGGACACAATTTCAAAGTCCAAGGGGTACTGGAGTGAACTGGAATCTATATGCTCACACACGTGTTATGGTTAGTAGAGCTTCGCTCTACGCGGCCTTTCGCCGCGCAGAGAACTGCGCTCTTAAAACATGGCTGCCTGCATGGAGGCGCGAGACTTTTCCCGCGGGACACGATTTCAAAGTCCAAGGGGTACTGGAATGTATTGGATTCTATATGCTCACACACGTGTTATTGTTAGTTGAGCTTCGCTCTACGCGGCCTTTGGCCGCGCAGAGAGCTGTGCTCTTATAATCACATTGTTTAAGAAATGTATGTATTGTAGTATATATACGAGTATGTAGTTACTATATTTCTTGAGAAACGTATAACAAAGACAGCATAGCATTCCGGCAAAACACCCTATGGCCACTAGAATGTTATGCGATTTTCTACTGTACCATAAATTCACGGGAAATCGTTTCAGAAAACAATATATTACCATCTGTATTTTCTTGTAGATTAAATCGTTTCCCACATCCTTTATTGTAGCACAAAACCAATGCGTCTGTTGTCATGTTTACTCCAAAGCGTATCTTCACAGGAAATTTCCAGAAATTATTTCTAACACCCACCGTTTCTACCTTAACCAATGAAGAGCTCATTACGGAAGTCAAGTGCTGAAGTGTAAAAATTTCTCCGACGCGGCATTAAAAATCCGGCTAAGATACATGCAAATCAAACAGATCAAAAATATTATACAGGTGTAAACATCCCTTTAGGGCACGAAGCGCTATTGATGTAACATATACTGAATACATAAAAAATCCCAATCTTTCACATTCAGGCATACACAATGACAAGCACAGTTTTCTGTGGCCATATTGAATTAATGCTGAGACGTTTCGCCCCAAAGTCGGTTCGCCCCACCCCCCAGACGTTTCGCACCATAAGGATGATGAAGTTTCGCCCCAACATATAATATATATTAGACTAGTATTTTATTGATCATTCATTTCATTGCTCAGTAATAGTTTATATTCTTATAAGAACTCAAATTCGGTTTTGTATTAATGGAAACGAGTTGGAGGAGACCGTAAATTTCTACCAACTATAACTGTATGGTTCCGACAACAATGATCAATATTCAATATTCACAAACCTTGGATTATATTGTTTCATCAACTGTTAGTGGTAAAATCCAAGGCAAACACAACACACGTATAATTCTGTATAATGACAGTAGGCCTACATACTAAATTGCGGAATGAAAACGGAACACAGGAGATAAAGATCAATATTTTATTTATATCTTATTATTTAGCTGGCAATCTCTGCATAGAACCTTCTTTCTTTTTTTTCAGTGTTTGCTTCGCTAATCCCAATGCACTGTGTGTGGAAATCATGATCGTTGGTGACATTTATTTCTAGCATTGACTCTTTACAAGCTTGTGCTAGCGTGAAGTTGTTCAGCCTTTCCTCTTTTTATTTCATTTATGGAATATGATTTAGAGCATTTTGAATGATTGAATTACACAATCGATAGGGACCTCCTTCCAGTTCTGCATATCATGCAAAAGCCTGTTGAACCCTTCACTTTGATTGGTTGTGAGGCCATTCTCCGTATATTAGTGTGAGAATTTGGACCTAATGTTCCAAAATCCAAAATGTTCGAGCTTTGGTTCAACATTCTTTATAAAATGCTGTTTATATTCCATAGCCATTCTGGTGACAAACTTGCAATTTGTTTGTCGTATTCTTTTTGACTCTTGAATCTCAACAACGAATATAAGTCGTGGTGTAACGGACTCTCTTCACATAATTGCACGATACCAGGAAAAAAGAATGGTTTGCTGATTTGTTTCTCTCTTCTTTCTGCCTACATATAGCCAAAATTGGTTGAACTGGTTTTAACAAACTTTTATAAATCATTTATTTTCGCATTGGTGTTACAGTGCTATTAGCGTTTTAACTTCTAAGGCTTCAATATTATTAAAATTGATACATGAATATGGTAATTAATAAAATAACTTTTTCCTAATTTTTCAATATTATTAAAATTGATTCATGAAAACGGTAATCCCAGATAGCATGCCAATGTTGGCCCAATATTGGCCTAATGCTGGCAGTTACATCGGGCCAGTATTGGCAGTTGACATTGGCCCGCTGTTGATTTGCAAATTGGTCCATTGTCGGCCCAGTGTGTCGGTTCTGTGTCGGCCCAATGTTGGCATATCGGCTTTTGAATGTCAGGCCAACATTGGGCCTATGTAGAAGTTCGCATTTATATTGGCCCAGCATTGGCCCAATTCCGGCTATCTGTTGGCCCAATGCTGGTCTGATGTTGATTTGTCTGATCCATTGGGTCGATGCTAAATATAAGCATTAATTAATTTAAGCTTGGTAAATACCTCTCTCATTAATGCCATAAAATCGCATGGTTCCTAATTAAACACCAATCCATTCCACATGAGCTGAACAGGTTATTTCATTTGATAATACATGTACATTGATTCTATTGATCAAAATAGACTTTAAAAGCTCATATTCTTCCATATATATATATATCCTAAAAAGACATTAAAAATATAGATTCCAAAACTTAACCCATATTAATTAAATGATGAAACAACCTGTTATGATATATTTGTAAATTATCAAAATGTCAGCATAGAAAAATGCAACTATTAGATATGGAATAACATTGTAGTGTATTTTTCTTATTTCAAAAACAATAAAAGATTTTTTTTTTTAAATCATAAAGATTAAAGAGCATGCCAGCTGTTTTTAATGGATCAAACCTTTTGTGGTATTTCCCAAATCTATGTTCATTGTTTGTGTATTCATAACAGTTTACTATAATTCATCTGACATAAAAAGAAATAACACCAAATAAGCTTGTATAACTTGTGCTCACTGGTATGGGTTTTTTTTAATGTCAATTATGGAAAATGTCAATCTCTCCAAAGGAATTCCAGCCAATGGCACAAAGAGAATTATTTTACACATTTAATCTAATCTAGATCTCCACTTTCTTGGACAGTCTCTACTAATGTATATAGCTTCTTGTTTTTGTCTTTCTTTGCTTCCTCCCTCTTTGTCTCCAAAAGTGCAAAGCCAGGATTTTATGATGTGAATTTCAGCATCTGTTGCATTAGATGCCATTCTGTTTTTTTCTTACAGCCTCTATAATAAAAAAATAAATACATCTATTGATATGTACTGTACAGAAATATTGTAAGGATATACCATTAAACACAGATCTAAATTTCTACATTTTCATGTCTATATCTGAGCTTAATTTTCACTCTCTGCCAACACATTTCTAAGCTTTGCTTCGGTAACAAAATGCAGCTAACTTATCGTACAGTTTAAGTACTAAATTTTGATATGTAATAATTAAATACTTTACATTATGATTAAGGCATTTTCTACTTATGGCTTCAATATCAAACAGAACAAAGTATAATATGTCTTCCCATTATGGACATTATACAATGACTAATTTTATACTTACTTGTGATGACTTCACATAATGAGGCTTGAAAAAGGCCCTTTTGGTGTCCTTTCCTTGCCAATTAAAAAACTCGTTGTTTGAATCCGGCGAATGCAGGTAGCGACAATTGTTGGCAGGTTGGTAATCTGTGACAATAGAAAAAACAAAACATAACTTCCTGAAACAATCATTCTTGTAAACTGAAATTTATTTATTTATTAGCTTATTAGCCAAATGACTCCCTTGTTGTTTCAATTGTTCTCTCAATTGTTTTGAATACTTATAAATTGTGTGTACTATCTATATCCAAGCAGCAAAATTTGCACATACTTCGGGGATTTCCACCACAACCAGGTGATGATATAGTTTTGTTATCAATAACCTTCTTACCAAGTGCCTGGAGGGAGACTAGTGGTCAGTGTTTAGGATATGGACGGAAGAGAAATAAGGGGTGTGGGATTTTAGTTTCATGTTACAGAGGAATGTTGTAAAGGGAGTGTAATCTATTCTATACATCACAACCATTTCAGCATTGGATTATGTATTCAAAATTGTAATCTTGTATATAATTATTTAACTCTTCACTTGTTAAGTTGCTTATCTAAAGTAGGTTTGATCGTATGCAACCTGATTATAGCAATATTAATTATAATGCAAAAGAAATTTTCTGTACTGATGTATAATTTGAAATTTGCTCTAATGCTGTAAAAAGGTACTTCTTTATTTGAACTTTCAAACTTTATATTATATCAGACAAATAACTTTTACTACTTATGAAATAATGTTATTATGTCTGTGGATGTTATTCAACTTAATCTTTCCCCACCATCTACAACTGTATACGTACACTGACCATGTGGTTTAGACACATGTTGTAATGTTTACATGCAGCAGCAGAGGCTGGTCACTTTGCACTTTAAGTATACTTTCCGGCCACTACCTAATCAGCTTAATTGTTAACCACCCGAATTTTTAAGTAAGATGTTCCCAGCCTTTCAAAAATTGCATGTACATTATGCACATGTTTTATAACATGTTAATTATCTACATCTACATGTACCACTTTCAACCTGATCACAAATTTTGTGAAATATGTTTTTGGCATGTGTAATAATACTGATAAATTGGCGAAGGTTTAGCTTTAGTTTGAACATAGCAATGGAACTATAAACATACACCAAACAATCTGTACATCGCCACAACGTTGAAACAGATATAATATCATTATTACTGATCATTAACTAGTATATTGTAACAAAAGTAACTCTACTTACAATTTTGATGTGGTCTTGAAGTAATTCTTCCTATATGTCAGCAAAACTCAATATGAATTCAGGTGTGCTGGTCAGCCCCTGGTCAACTAGCTACAGAGTGTGGTCCAGATACAAATAGATGGGGATGGTCTTGGCGGGAATAGTCACGTGACTCATAGCAGATGTGGATCATTGATATTACTAGAGCCCGCCAGCGGAAATTAGACTTACTTGTAAATCCTTGTACACGTAATGGTATAAGTATGACCAGAAGACCGAGTCAAAGATTCAAAAATTTAAATTCAAGCAATGAATCTCGCAGATACACACAGAGGATTAAGACAACAAATAAAATAGGCCTAGGAAATAAAGAAAAAAAGGTTTTTTTTCATTTACATTATTTACGGTACAAACCATTTAAATCAACTCACAGTCATTAGAGAAATTATAGCAACTGTGTGTAGTACATAACATTGTTTCATTATTTTATTGAAAGGTGTTTTTTTCTGTCACACGTCGCATTGGCCTTAAATGAAACTGTATTGGGAATCGGCCAATTTGCCAATAATGGGCCAACATTTTACCAATGTAAGCAGGCCAACCATTGGGCGTACAACATCGGACCAATAATGGGCCAACTTTATCATCCCAACCGTTGGTCGTACTTCATCGGGCCAACATTGGGCCATTGATAGTACACCGACTGCCAGCGGTCACCCGACCGTACGACCATTACCCAACATCAGGCCAATATTGGCATGTTATCTGGGAATGAAATAATTTTTTTCCTATTTTATGTTACATGTTAAAAAAAACTTGGCTACAAAGTGAACGCCGACTCTAACGAATGTGAGCATTTGAACAGTAGATAAACAATTTCAAAGCAAATTGGTAAAGCAATAATATATAGGTTTTTAACCGACAAACATTGGCCCCACCTACTGGCAAAACTTCTAGTTAATCACAGTGCGCCACGTGCACTCACTCACGTCGATACTGTTCCCTGATTGGTCAGCCAATCAAAAACCTTTCGCAAACTGATCGTCGCCGAGCTGTGTTGGAGATAAAAGGGACCCAAACTATATATTTACCGTTACAAGTCTTGCTAAATAGTAAGCGGTATCAACAATTTAACATCAGACAGCTATATTGCATCCAAGGAGAAGCCAATGAAGACACATGTACAAACACCTTTTTGTAGTTACGCCAGATTGGTAAATAAGCTTTCATGTACATGTACCCTTATTGATACAGTCCATAGGTATTTAGCACGCTGATAAGTCAAAGACCCACTATAGACTAATATATAGAGAAAGGTAAGGAACTCCTCCGTGACGCAAAATTGGGTAATTTAGTTCAAAGTGTTGTAAAAAAATATCCAGACCAGATATTTCAACGACTTTGGTCTTAATTGAAAGTTAAGATGTTACACTTCACGACGATAACAAGAAATCCTTCTGAACTTGTCTACTTTTTTCACAAACAGCCTCGAAACTTGAAAAATTGACGAATTTCAGTTAGTCGGACACGATCGAGAACATTTTTACAAACGAAAATGTCTATTCGCTACAATGAAAACACGGCAGCCTACAATTACCGGCTTTGACATAAACAAACAACAGGTGAAAACAAATGTATTTACTTGTTTGACGGTTCGTTCAAATCCCCCTCTCGTGGTCCTTATGTCGTTTTTCAGCGTTAATAGTTATCCGGGTCAGGTTGACTGCCATTTTGCCACTATCTTGAAAGTTATGTATAGCCTAATCTCATTGGTCGGTTGGTTTTAGCTAAGCCAATGAGATTAGGCTATGTCATCCTCGATAGTCCAGGGGTTCCGATCACTTACGATCTCTACACCCCTGGACTATCTCATAGTAAAACTGGAGGCAACAGAACAGAACAGGTAATTTAGTCTTTTGATATACATCAAAAGAACCGTATAACGGTACACTGTGGTTGACTGTGTGGCTTTGATGTTAGGCGTCGCTCTCTCTGTAGTCTTCAAAGGAAATCTTTGCTGGCCTGTGATTGGTCAAATGTTTTCAGCTGAGCTGCCTTCAATTTCACTATGAGATAGTCCAGGGGTGTAGAGATCTTACGTGATCGGAACCCCTGGAATATCGAGGATGAGGCTATGTATGCTATATTTAAGCAAAAAAATACTGCATATGTACATAAGTAAATATAATATAAATTAAGGCAAAGTTTTGTAATCTGAGCGCAGCTCGTTAATCAGTGAAGACTACGCTGAAGTCCGTATCTTCATATTGTTTACGGACCTATTGTGTAACATGGATAGATCTTTCAGAGTGTCTAAATGATCTTCTCCATCTATCATTTGTATTTTATGTCTGAATACATGTTACGCATCCTGCGAAGAAGATGTTTCAAGTGTGTTTATCCGGAATGCTTCAACTAGGATTATTACAGCTCGTAATAATAATGAGAAATAAAATTAAAGTGAACAAGCGGGCAAAGAAAGGCTAAAGTCGGTAAAAATGGTGTGAATGTATCCAGTATAATTTCTTATGAAATAGAAAAATAAAATCTCCCGTCAAAATCGCTCTGCACGCAAAGAAATTAATTAAAATAAGGATTCTAAAACGTCCTCCCGGCTAGCTATGGCCGTTGTAACATTTCCATGCAGCCTCGTTTTCAAAGGGTTAGGCGAATTTATTTTTAGAACTTTTCCATTATTTTAATGGTCAGAACCGGGCAACATAAGCAGAACTTGACCGTCGTTTTGATATGGGAGGACTTTTGGAAGGCTAATGAATGCATTTAGACTGGTTTTCTTTGCCCGATTATTCACTTTAACACTGATATATACTTAACAAATCTCTTCTTCAACAAAATAACAAATGATTTGTCACATATATACACTGTATACTTAACACAGGGGTACATGTATATGATATGAACCCAACCAGAGTGTCCTGGCCATAAATCAGTTTTAGACGTTTTAAGGGTGTACATTTAAATTAAAAAATAAATAAATCGGTAAATATGATATTCTACATTGTAGGTCTACTATAGCGTCCAAAAGTAGCCCTAGGGCCCAGTCATCCTACGAAACGAACGTCTCGGCACTATCAAACAATGGTGAGGAAAATGATTCATGGATATGCACAACATGTTATGTAAATTTCACTGACCAAAACGACAAACTTCTGGAATGTCAACGATGCAAGTGTAACATTGAAGAAATACACAAACTCCAAGATGTGTGGATTGTACCGGTTTTATTCCCTCAATTATATATATATATATAAACAACTATTCCTGCATCCTAAGTAAGGACAACATAGTTTCACATGATGTTAAATGGTCGATATTACAGATAGTGCATAATTCATATTGTAGATAACAGATCTTATTTTCTGTAACTGCCCAGCTCTTTATACAGACAAGTTGATCTGATTGGCTGAAATCGCTCGTTGATTTACGTATACATAACTTTTTTTATTTTGATTATTTTAACATGTTATATACGTCTGACTCGATGTGATTTTATATGCCATGTACAAAATAAGTGGAAAGGAACATAATCACCGATATGAAGATTGAAAACAGGTGTCACGAGATCAGGCAGCGATAAGAGAACAGCATTACAGTGAAAGTTAAACCAAAGTAAGGGAAATAGTGAAAGAGGAATTTGGAGCAAAGACCAGTCAGGTAGCTATAACCAGTGACAGTTAAGAAAAAAACATCTCAGGATATCCCAAAAGCAGTTACCACCATTATTACAAAAATCAATACAGAAAAAGAACGTGGAAATAACTACCTATTGATGGGAGATTTTAACTTATTAAGTAAGATAAAGTTTTCTCACTACCTATTGATGGGAGACTTTAACTTATTAAGTAAGATAAAGTTTTCACACTACCTATTGATGGGAGATTTTAACTTATTAAGTAAGATAAAGTTTTCTCACTACCTATTGATGGGAGATTTTAACTTATTAAGTAAGATAAAGTTTTCACACTACCTATTGATGGGAGACTTTAACTTATTAAGTAAGATAAAGTTTTCACACTACCTATTGATGGGAGACTTTAACTTCCCAGCTATAGACTGGATCAACTGGAATACCAGGCCCCAGTTTCATAAACATTCCTTAATTTTAAGGAATTCCTTAACTAAAAAATTCCCATAGCAAAGCATTACAAAATTTAAGGAATTCATATATTCTTCCTTAACTTTTGTAATGCTTTTCCATGGAAAATTTTAAGTTAAGGAAATCCTTAAAGTTAACAAATGTTCATGAAACTGGGGTCAGAGGGGATGGTATCAACTCTAGGGAATATAAGTTTATAGTATGTGATTGGTTCAGATGTTTTCCTCTGAGCTGCCTTCAGTTTTACTATGAGATGGTGCAGGAGTGTAGAGACCGTAAGTGATCGGAACCCCTGGAGTATTGAGGATGTACCAAGGCATTTGGGCATGTAAAACAACAAGAGGCTTATGATAAAGCCAACTTTATGAAAATCAATCAAGAAATTTAAATGAATTAGGAAGATGAACTTTCAGAATCCGATGACATTGTTAGAACTGGAACAATTTCTTAAAAACAAATATGTGCTAGTGAAGAAAGTACATAATGGAAGTCAAGGAAACTCAAATCCCCACTTGATAAAGCAGTAACACAGAAGGGGTGGTTAGTGATAGTAACACCTGGGGTATCGAGGATGCTTTGCAGGAAGCTCAATATTTATCCAGCATAATGTATCCTGAACAAAGGTAAGAGGAATAAAAAATAGGCCTAAGTATATTTCGTGATTTGTATTTGCGCGGCACACCAAATGCGATTTTTAAAACAGTTTTGTGTTTAAAAAGATGACACATTTATAAATTATCAACAACATTTTCAAATTTTAGAAAAAAAAAGTTGTTCAGCATAAAACTGCCAAATCACAGTAAATTTTACCTTAAAAACGAAAGTTGTAAGGGAGGCAACACAATTTTAAATTTCATCATTGGTACCTTCCTCAACTTCATCCTTCGATATTTTAGAAATAAACAACTCGCATACATAGGTCAGACGACCGTTTTATGTCATGTTCCCAAACGGAAGGGATGGAGATGATAATCGAATACATCTTACCCGATCAAGATGTTCCCTGAAGCCTAGAATGGTGTGATTAGCAAAGTAACCCCTTACTTACTTCCTTACTTATTTGCTTCACTCTCGACTCTCATAAATGATTTACAATGAACAACTTATGAGTGTTTAAGCGATAGCTATGATTGAGTGCTGATTGCCGGGGGATATGTTATCCAGGAATTTCAGAATAAGTAACCTGATGGCCATTGACTGACATCTGTTTTTGTGTCATGTTCTTTTGTCAGTATATAACTTGTATGTTTACTGCGAACAGATTAATGTGCCGTGAGTTAGAAAAGAGTATAAAATATGACTTACCCTCTAAGTGCCTCGTTTTGCGATACTTTTTAAGCGCACTGGGCGTTAGTAAGACGATATGGTACATCAATATTACACCTATAGCTCGTGTAAATCATTTCGTTTACAGTATAAGAGAACTTAAAAGTATATATATGTATATGACGATTAAGATTAAAAATGAATAGGAATGTCATATGTCAATGCTCTTTGTACCCATGTAAAATCTCTTTAAAAAATAAATGAAAAAACATTACATTTATAATAGCTTCATTATGGCTACACACATTTCACATACATATCAAACAACTACGTTGTTTTTATTTCATTTTTATATTATTTTAATATAAGCTCTCCTTTTAACGATTACATATCTATATTGTATATAAATGAACTGTTCCATCAGGAACATATTCTGATCATCAAATCTCGTATGGAAACATAGTTTACGCCATAGGAATCTGCTTAATGTTATTTCATTCCCGAAATTTAGAATTAACAATATTAATTCCCAACGATTACGACCAATTATATGATAAATCAGCAGTTAGAAACAGTACCTAATGTGTGGAATTTGAAAATCTTCCAATTTTGGATCAAGTTAAAGAATTCTGAACATTGTATCGTGCGGAAGTGCTTGCTATTGTGAAATTCTTGAGAAGAGAAGTGAGTGGCTTGACAATGTAAGGAATGAATTATTTAGTATTGAGATATCGGGTAATTACGGCAAATTGATAACGTTAGTCGACAAGACATTGACAACTTAGAATGTTGTATTAAAAGCGTAGTGAAAAGTTCGAGTTATCTACAAAGTGATAACGTTAGTCGACAAGACATTGACGACAAAGAATGTTGTATTAATAGTGTAGTGAAAAGTTCGAGTTATCTACAAAGTGATAACGTTAGTCGACAAGACATTGACAACTTAGAATGTTGTATTAATAGTGTAGTGAAAAGTTCGAGTTATCTACAAAGTGATAACGTTAGTCGACAAGACATTGACAACTTAGAATGTTGTATTAATAGTGTAGTGAAAAGTTCGAGTTATCTACAAAGTGATAACGTTAGTCGACAAGACATTGACAACTAAGAATGTTGTATAATAGTGTAGTGAAAAGTTCGAGTTATCTACAAAGTGATAACGTTAGTCGACAAGACATTGACAACTTAGAATGTTGTATTAATAGTGTAGTGAAAAGTTCGAGTTATCTACAAAGTGATAACGTTAGTCGACAAGACATTGACAACTTAGAGATTTGTATTAAAAGTGTAGTGAAAAGTTCGAGTTATCTACAAATGATAACGTTAGTCGACAAGACATTGACAACTTAGAATTTGTATTAATAGTGTAGTGAAAAGTTCGAGTTATCTACAAAGTGATAACGTTAGTCGACAGACATTGACAACTTAGAATGTTGTATTAATAGTGTAGTGAAAAGTTCGAGTTATCTACAAAGTGATAACGTTAGTCGACAAGACATTGACAACTCAGAATGTTGTATTAATAGTGTAGTGAAAAGTTCGAGTTATCTACAAAGTGATAACGTTAGTCGACAAGAACATTGACAATCAGAATGTTGTATAAAAGCGTAGTGAAAAGTTCGAGTTATCTACAAATGATAACGTTAGTCGACAAGACATTGACAACTAGAATGTTGTATTAATAGTGTAGTGAAAAGTTCGAGTTATCTACAAAGTGATAACGTTAGTCGACAAGACATTGACAACTTAGAATGTTGTATTAATAGTGTAGTGAAAAGTTCGAGTTATCTACAAAGTGATAACGTTAGTCGACAAGACATTGACAACTTAGAATGTTGTATTAATAGTGTAGTGAAAAGTTCGAGTTATCTACAAAGTGATAACGTTAGTCGACAAGACATTGACAACTCAGAATGTTGTATTAATAGTGTAGTAAAAGTTCGAGTTACTCTACAAAGTGATAACGTTAGTCGACAAGACATTGAAACTTAGAATGTTGTTATTAAAAGGTAGTGAAAAGTTCGAGTTATCTACAAAGTGATAACGTTAGTCGACAAGACATTGACAACTCAGAAGTTGTATTAATAGTGTAGTGAAAAGGTCGAGTTATCTACAAAGTGATAACGTTAGTCGACAAGACATTGACAACTCAGAATGTTGTATTAATAGTGTAGTGAAAAGTTCGAGTTATCTACAAAGTGATAACGTTAGTCGACAAGACATTGACAACTTAGAATGTTGTATTAATAGTGTAGTGAAAAGTTCGAGTTATCTACAAAGTGATAACGTTAGTCGACAAGACATTGACAACTTAGAGTGTGTATTAATAGTGTAGTGAAAAGTTCGAGTTATCTACAAAGTGATAACGTTAGTCGACAAGACATTGACAACTTAGAATGTTGTATTAATAGTGTAGTGAAAAGTTCGAGTTATCTACAAATAAACGTTAGTCGACAAGACATTGACAACTTAGAATGTGTATTAATAGTCTAGTGAAAAGTTCGAGTTATCTACAAAGTGATAACGTTAGTCGACAAGACATTGACAACTTAGAATGTTGTATTAATAGTGTAGTGAACAGTTCGAGTTATCTACAAAGTGATAACGTTAGTCGACAAGACATTGACAACTTAGAATGTTGTATTAATAGTGTAGTGAAAAGTTCGAATTATCTACAAACTGATAACGTTAGTCGACAAGACATTGACAACTTAGAATGTGTATTAATAGTGTAGTGAAAAGTTCGAGTTATCTACAAAGTGATAACGTTAGTCGACAAGACATTGACGACTTAGAATGTTGTATTAATAGTGTAGTGAAAAGTTCGAGTTATCTACAAAGTGATAACGTTAGTCGACAAGACATTGACGACTAAGAATGTTGTATTAATAGTGTAGTGAAAGGTCGAGTTATCTACAAAGTGATAACGTTAGTCGACAAGACATTGACAACTTAGAATGTGTATCAATAGTGTAGTGAAAAGTTCGAGTTATCTACAAAGTGATAACGTTAGTCGACAAGACATTGACGACTTAGAATGTTGTATTAATAGTGTAGTGAAAAGTTCGAGTTATCTACAAAGTGATAACGTTAGTCGACAAGACATTGACGACTAAGAATGTTGTATTAATAGTGTAGTGAAAGGTCGAGTTATCTACAAAGTGATAACGTTAGTCAACAAGACCTTGACAACTTAGAATGTTGTATTAAAATCGTAGTGAAAAGTTCGAGTTATCTACAAAATGATAACGTTAGTCGACAAGACATTGACAACTCAGAATGTTGTATTAATAGTGTAGTGAAAAGTTCGAGTTATCTACAAAGTGATAACGTTAGTCGACAAGACATTGACAACTTAGAATGTTGTATTAATAGTGTAGTGAAAAGTTTGAGTTATCTACAAAGTGATAACGTTAGTCGACAAGACATTGACAACTCAGAATGTTGTATCAATAGTGTAGTAAAAAGTTCGAGTTATCTACAAAGTGATAACGTTAGTCGACAAGACATTGACAACTTAGAATGTTGTATTAATGTAGTTCTTCGACCTATGAATAGTTCGAGGCTAACAAAAATCATTAAGTACTATCGAAGTTATCCATACATATAAGTGGATAAACGTTAAGTACGAGCAAGATCATTGCAACAACTTTAGAAATGGTCTTGTGTGTCAGCGTTAACTTAGTGCTAGGTTGAAGAAGTTTCGTAGTTTTATCACTTTTATACGCGCATATAGTAGGAAATTTATCGTAATCAGGTCGACCACCGAAAACATTGACTTTATACTTCACCGCAATTGATGCCATAATTAAATTCGTATAGTGGTATAAAAGTTTCGAGACATTAATCTACAAAGTGATAAACGTTAGTCGAACACAAGAAATCATCCTGAAGTTGTCAATATGATCTTTGTAACGACTACGTTATCACTTTGTAGATAACTCGAACCTTTTCACTACAGTTCTCCTTAAGATCAACACACACATTTCTGAGATGTTGATACTAATTTGTGTATTTTATGAGAGTCGGAATCTAAACTGTATCATTCAAAATCGTAGATAGAAAAGTTCGCTAGTTAATCTACTAATAGTGGATAAAGTTAGGTCGAATCAAGACCAAATATGACCAACTTAGTACATGGTGGTATTAATAAGTGGTAAGCTTGAATTTTCAAAAACGCTACTATCGAGTTACTATTTAATTACAACACATTTGATTGTCAATGTCTCTGGTGACTACACCGTTATCAATTTGTAGATAACTCGAACTTTAATAACCCACTACTTCTAATAATACACACATTTCGAAGTGTAATACAAAGTGGATAATGTTTAGTCGACCAAGTTGTGACAATGTGCACAACTTAGAATGTTGTAATTTAATAACAGGTTGTAATGTGAAAAGTCTCGAGTCTATCCACCCTTTGTAGATACTTCCGGAATACTTTTCTCACACATACAAAAGTACATATTTAAAAAGTTAGTCACGACAACATTCAAAGTCTGATCAATGTCTTGTCAGGACACTAACGTTATCACATTTTGTAGTAACTCTGAACTTTTCACTACACCTATGTACATAACACATAACTTAGATATGATTGCATAGTTGTATCAATATAATTATGGAGGCTTGAAAAGTTGTCGAGGTTATCGACTTTAACTCGTTACATATACCAGTGACTATTTAGCCGTTAGTCGACAAGACATTGAGACAACTTTAGAATATAAAATGTTGTTACGTTAAATACTTTTAACGTATCGGTAATGTGTAAAAGTTTAGTATAGATCTCTATACATATTCAATAAGTGAATAACGTTAGTCCCTAGACAAGAATTCTATGTTGACTACACAATTATGATATTGTGTAGTTAATCTAGTGGTAGGTAACTAAAGTACTCGAGTTATCTATATCTACTCTAAAATAGATAACGTTGTAGTTCACGACAAGAGCACATTTGACCAACTATAGCAATTCCGTGTGTAATTTTACAACTTAGTGAGCAACTATTATGTGGAGCAAACATTCTGAGTTGTCAATGTCAGTTTTTGAGTCTGATCTCACTAAGAAGTTTAGATAACGTTTTTACGTACTCTTTGGAGTAGCAATAAACGATCAACATCTTTTCTAGCACTACAAACTATTAACTAACAACATTCTGAGTTGTCATGTCTTGTCGAACCTAACGTTATCACTTTTGTAGATATATAGAATGTTGTATTAATAGAGAGTGTAACGTGAAAAGTTCGAAGTTTATCCTTACACAACAAGTGTACGTTAGTTCGACAAAGCAACATTGACATACTTAGAATGTTGTATTAATAGTGGTAGCTGAAAAGTCTATTGAGATTTCTAACAAAAGTGATAACGTACAACATTCTAAGTTTCAATGTCTTGTCGACATAACGTTATCACTGTTGTAGATTAACTCCGCAGAAAAGCACATTGACATATCACTCAGAATCTGTATCATAGCGTAGATAACAGTTCGAGTTTATCTTATACAAAACAAGTGGAAATTACATACAGGTTGTCATGTTTATTGGTCGATCTAACGTTATCACTTGTAGATACCGTCGAACTTTTCACTAACACTATGATACAACACATTCACACTGGATTTGTCATGTCTTGGTACCGACTAAAGTATACCTTTTGTAGATTAATCGAACTCTTTCACTACACTTTAATACAACCATATCTCCTAGTTTGCAATAGTCTTCGTCCGACTAACGTTATCACACTTAGTGATAAGTAGTAACTCGAACTTTGTATATTTTTTAATAGTTGTAGTGAATTTAAGTTTCGAGTTATTCTTATCAATAGGGTGATTTATACGTCTTTAGTTTCGTCATTTCAAGTTATCTATTTTTTTCCACTACAGTCTGATTTAACTACAAACTGAGAGTGACATTCCTGCCCACTGTTGTAGGTTCCTCCAATAGTTGGTAAGTGAAAAGTTCGAGTTATTAGTCAGTACAAGTTGTACGTTCGGAAAACGTTAGTATTCGAGACGAAATAAAGTAACATCTGACCGTTATCACTTTGAGTAAGATACTATCGAACTTTTCACTACCCACTATTAATACAACACTCTAAGTTGGTCAAATGTCTTGTCGACTAACGTTATCACTTTGTGATAACTCGACTTTTCAACTACACTATTAATACAACATTATCGCTAGAGATGTTTTGTCGTAAATAGTCTTTGTTCGAAAATGAGTATGCATTTGGTTAGAGATAAACAAGTTTCCCTGAACTTTTCACCGTAGACTAACTTATTATAATAAACATTCTTCAGTATGTAAGAATTTGTCATTTGAGACTCGACACGAAATCGTTTATCGACCAAGACTATTTGACAATCGTAGATTCAGCAATGTTGTATTAATATGCTGAGCTATGTGAATACATTCTAACATCCGAGTTTAATCTATATAATAAACAAAATTGTTGAATATGACTGTTGTTTACAGAATTGTCTCTCGAGATCAGACTGACAATAACTCGGATCAATCTAGAGAGTGTGTATAACATAATTGTATGTGATGATAAAGTGAAAGTTCGATCGAAGCTTTTTATCAACTACACCTATTCAATTTACACATTACTGAAGTATTGTCAATTGACTTATCGTGGTACATAACGTTATACTTTGTAGATAACTCGAAACTTTTCACTACACTATTAAAACACATTCTAAGTTGTCAATGCTTTGTCGACTAACGTTATCACTTTGTAGATAACTCGAACTTTTCACTACACTATTAATACAACATTCTGAGTTGTCAATGTCTTGGGACTAACGTTACATTACTCTTTGTAGATAACTCGGACTTTTCACTACACTATTAATACAACATTCTAAGTTGTCAATGTCTTGTCGACTACGTTATATCACTTGTAGATAACTCGAACTTTTCACTACATCTATTAATACAACATCTTTCTAAGTTGTCAATGTCTTGTCGACTAACGTTATCACTTTGTAGATACTCGAAACTTTTCACTACACTATTAATACACATTCTAAGTTGTCAATGTCTTGTCGACTAACGTTATACTTGTAGATTCCAGAACTTTATCTCAGAAATCTGACTATACTATATTAATACAAACATTTCATTGAGTTGTACACAGAATTGAAAGATCTGTGTTCTCGACGTTATACAGTTCTTACTAAAGTGATAACGTTTGCTACGCATCACAGATTGTAGATAAACTCACGAAACTTTTTCAATACTACACTAATTTAGACAAAATCTATGTATCTAGGTTGTTAATGTCAATAAGTCGTTGATACCGACTGATACGGTGAGTAACACGTTTGACAGAAGTTAACTCGATAACTTTATCTACTACAGATTTTAATGACAAGACTCATTCTAAAAGTTTGTATACCAGTTGTCTTTGATCGACAGATCGTTACTGACTTTGTAGATAACAATCGAGAACTTTTCAACTACACTATTTAATAAACGACAATTCGTAACAAGTTTGTTGCAATCGTCCTTGATCGACTAACGTTATCATTATGTGATAGTGATTAACATCGAACTTTTTGTCACTACACTATTAATACATTACATTACTTTAAGTCGCTGGTCAATGTGTGGTGAACCGACAAGTTATCAACTTGATAGAATAACTCGAACGTTTTCAACTATAATCATACCAAAGTGTAATAACGAGTTTAGTATCGACAAGACCATTAGCACTTAACCTGATCAGAATGTTGTATTAAATGTTGAGTGCTAATGTCTTGTGCCTGAAATAACGTTAGTTCCGACTGTTTGTAGTATAAACTCGAACTTTTTCCAATCCTACACCAACATAAGTATGACGAGTTTAACCAACAGTCGGTATCACTAGACAAGTTGTTCAAATAGTTCTTTGTGAGAGCACTTATATCACGGTTAATACTGGTTATTTGTATAAATTATGTAGCTCTCACGAAGCTTTGATATAAGCTTATCGCTAGCATTACTCATCCAAATACAACGATTCTAACAGTTGGTCAATTGTCCTACATGTCGACTAACGAGAGCAATCTACTTTATATAGTGCGAGCAAGAACTATTATGACAAACATTCAGTCAAGGTGGGAACTATATTTATGTGTCAACTGTTGAACAGCTTTCGAGTTTATAATCTAATAAACCAAAAGACTGTATATCACGTATATGTTATCCAATGTCGTTGCCTGGACTAACGCAAAGACAACATTTGACAACCTTAGATATTAGTAGGTAACTCGAACTGTGTTGTTTTCGAGACATATAAAGTGTACTAGATTATAGAGAAACAGTCTCGAGTTTAAGAGGTTCTTATACCAATGTCTTAAGTCGTGATCAACTGTTAAGAGTCGTTATAACTCATATGAGGGACTCATTGACTAAACATCTCACGAAACTATTTGTATTATACTACTACAGTGCTGATTAAAATACAACATTGTCTGAGTTGTCATGTGTCATTGTCGTATACTAACGTAGTATAATTTTAGATTTTGGGTTTAAAAAAGAATAAACCTAAACTCCGAAAACCTTTTCCACTTACACTATTAATACAACATAGCTGGTTTGTTCAAATGCGAGTCGGATTTATCAAATAGTCTATCAAAGTGATAACATAGTCGACTCTCGAGTAGGAATAACCTCGAGTATAGTTCACCACATCACAACTTATAGAAATTATGTATCTGATATTACATAATTGTTGAGTATTTGAAGATAGTTCGAGTTATCTGCAGAAAGATACGTAGTTGCCTCGCAGCATCACGCGACATTTTGTAATCCACTAGAATGTTTGTTAGATGTATATTAAACTTCGAAAGTTTTTGACTATGCAAAATGTTCGAGTTATCTACAAAGTGATAACGTTAAGTCGACACAAGACAAAATTGACAACATATAGAATGTCTGTTAATTTATATAGTAAGGTTAAGTGAAAAGTATTCTGAGTTATCTACAAAGTGATAACGACTTAGTATTCGTCTAGGAGCTTGATGCAAACATTGACTCTATAGCTCTGAGGTAAATAGTGTTATGTCATTACTTGAGTTGAGAGATAATCGAGAGTTAAAATTCACTACGAGAGTATATCCTACAACTATATGATGATATATAACGCTCATACGATTTCTACGACATGACATTGTTGAGACTCATACTGTCGACTTACGTAGAGTGTTGTAATTAATAGTGTTATGAAACA
>SAYR01044264.1:0-13012 GCA_004382745.1 Argopecten irradians irradians
ACTTAGCCACAAACAGATACAAACCAGATAATACACTCTCTACACCTTGTATTCTGGTCCTTATCTGTTGTCATTTACTAAACACAATAGAGTTACAACCAGAATAACACTCTACACTTTTGGTCTATCTGTTGTCATTTACTAACCACAACAGATACAACCAGATTTACCACCCTACACCTTGTATTCTGGTCCTATCTGTTGTCAGTTTACTGAAACCACAAACAGATACAACCAGATATACACTCTACACCTTGTATTCTGGTCCTAATCTGTTGTCATTTACTTAACACAACAAGATACAACCAGATACAACCTTACAACCTTGTGTTTTCCTGGTGCTTCTTTATGTTGTCATTTACTAAACCACAATAAGAGAGATACGAACAACAGATATTACACCAACACCTTGTATTCTGGTCCTATCTTTTGTCATTTACTAAAACCACAACAGATAACAACCAGATATACACTCTACACCTTTGTATTCTGGTCCTATCTGTTGTTCATTTACTTAACCACAACAGATACAACCAGATATACATCCACACCTTGTATTCGGTCCTAATCTGTTGTCATTTACTAAACCACAACCAGATACAACCAGATATACACTCTACACCCTTGTATTCTGGTCTTATCTGTTGTCATTTACTAAACCACAACAGATACAACTAATATACACAAACCACCTTGTATTCTGGTCCTATCTGTTGTCATTTACTAAACCACAAACAGATACAACCAGATATACACTCTACAACCTTGTATTCTTGTCCTATCTGTTGTTCATTTACTAAACAACAGATACAACCAAGAATATAACCTACACTTGTATTTCTGGTCCTATCTGTTGTCATTTACTAAACCACAACAAGATACAAAACCAGATAATAACACCCAACCCACCTGTTATTCTGGTCCTATCTGTTGTCATATTACTTTACCACAAACAGATACAACCAGATATACACTCCAACACCTTGTATTCTGGTCCTAATCTGTTGTCATTTTACTAAAGCACAACAGATACAACCAGATATACACTCTACAACCTTGTATTCTGGTCCCTATCTGTTGTCGGTTTACTAACCACAACAGATACAAACCAGATATACACTCTAAACACCTGTATTCTGGTCCTATCTGTTGTCATTTACTAAACCACAAACAGATACAACCAGATATAACTTCTACACCTTGTATTCTGGTCCTATTCTGTTGTCATTTACTAAAACCCCAACAGAATACAACCAGGATATACACTCTACACCTTGTATTCTGGTCCTATCTGTTGTCATTTACTAAACCACAACAGATACAACCAGATATACACTCTACACACTATGTTCTGGTCCTATCTGTTGTCATTTACTAAACCACAACAGATACAACCAGATATACACCCAACACCTTGTATTCTGGTCCTATCTGTTGTCATTTACTAAACCACAACAGATACAACCAGATATACACTCTACACCTTGTATTCTGGTCCTATCTGTTGTCATTTACTAAACCACAACAGATACAACCAGATATACTCTCTACACCTTGTATTCTGGTCCTATCTGTTGTCATTTACTTAACCACAACAGATACAACCAGATATACACTCTACACCTTGTATTCTGGTCTTATCTGTTGTCATTTACTAAACCACAACAGATACAACCAGATATACACCCAACACCTTGTATTCTGGTCCTATCTGTTGTCATTTACTAAACCACAACAGATACAACCAGATATACACTCTACACCTTGTTATTCTGGTCCTATCTGTTGTCATTTACTAAACCACAACAGATACAACCAGATATTACACCCTACACCTTGTATTCTGGTCCTATCTGTTGTCATTTACTAAACCCACACAGATACAACCAGATATACACCCAACACCTTGTATTCTGGTCCTATCTGTTGTCATTTACTAACCACAACAGATACAACCAGATATACACTCTTACACCTTGTATTCTGGTCCTATCTGTTGTCGTTTACTAAACCACAACAGATACAACCAGATATACTCTCTACACCTTGTATTTCTGGTCCTATCTGTTGTCGTTTACTAAACCACAACAGATACAACCAGATATACTCCTACCACCTTGTATTTCTGGTCCTATCTGTTGTCGTTACTAAACACAACAGATACAACCAGATATACACTCCACACCTTGTATTCTGGTCCTATCTGTTGTCGTTTACTAAACCACAACAGATACAACCAGATATACTCTCACACCTTGTATTCTGGTCCTATCTGTTGTCATTTACTACCACAACAGATACAACCAGATATACACCCAACACCTTGTATTCTGGTCCTATCTGTTGTCATTTTACTAACCCACAACAGATACAACCAGATATACACTCTACAACCTTGTATTCTGGTCCTATCTGTTGTCATTTACTAAACCACAACAGATACAACCAGATATACACCCAACACTTGTATTCTGGTCCTATCTGTTGTCATTTACTAAACCACAACAGATACAACCAGATATACTCTCTACACACTTGTATTCTGGTCCTATCTGTTGTCATTTTACTAACCACAAACAGATACAACCAGATATACACCCAACACCTTGTATTCTGGTCCTATCTGTTGTCATTTACTAAACCACAACAGATACAACCAGAATATACACTCTACACTTGTATTCTGGTCCTATCTGTTGTCATTTACAAACCACAACAGATACAACCAGATATACACTCTACACCTTGTATTCTGGTCCTATCTGTTGTCATTTACTAAACCACAACAGATACAACCAGATATACACTCTACACCTTGTATTCTGGTCCTATCTGTTGTCATTTACTAAACCACAACAGATACAACCAGATATACACTCTACAACCTTGTATTCTGGTCCTATCTGTTGTCATTTACTTAACCACAACAGATACAACCAGATATACACTCTACACCTTGTATTCTGGTCCTTATCTGTTGTCATTTACTAAACCACAACAGATACAACCAGATATACACCCAACACCTTGTATTCTGGTCTTATCTGTTGTCATTTACTAAACCACAACAGATACAACCAGATATACACCAACACCTTGTATTCTGGTCCTATCTGTTGTCATTTACTAAACCACAACAGATACAACCAGATATACACTCTACACCTTGTATTCTGGTCCTATCTGTTGTCATTTACTAAACCACAACAGATACAACCAGATATACACCCAACACCTTGTATTCTGGTCCTATCTGTTGTCATTTACTTAACCACAACAGATACAACCAGATATACTCTCTCACCTTGTATTCTGGTCCTATCTGTTGTCATTTACTTAACCACAACAGATACAACCAGATATACACTCTACACCTTGTATTCTGGTCTTATCTGTTGTCATTTACTAAACCACAACAGATACAACCAGATATACACTCTACACCTTGTATTTCTGGTCCTATCTGTTGTCATTTACTAAACCAACAACAGATACAACCAGATATACACCCAACACCTTGTATTCTGGTCCTATCTGTTGTCATTTACTAACCACAACAGATACAACCAGATATACTCTCCACACCTTGTATTCTGGTCCTATCTGTTGTCATTTACTAAACCACAACAGATACAACCAGATATACTCTCTACACCTTGTATTCTGGTCCTATCTGTTGTCATTTACTTAACCACAACAGATACAACCAGATATACACCCCAACACCCTTGTATTCTGGTCCTTTCTGTTGTCATTACTAAACCACAACAGATACAACCAGATATACACTCTACACCTTGTATTCTGGTCCTATCTGTTGTCATTTACTTAACCACAACAGATACAACCAGATATACTCTCTACACCTTGTATTCTGGTCCTATCTGTTGTCATTTACTAAACCACAACAGATACAACCAGATATACTCTCTACACCTTGTATTCTGGTCCTATCTGTTGTCATTTACTAAACCACAACAGATACAACCAGATATACACCCAACACCTTGTATTCTGGTCCTATCTGTTGTCATTTACTAAACCACAACAGATACAACCAGATATACACCTACAACCTGTTATTCTGGTCCTATCTTGTGTCATTTACTAAACCACAACAGATACAACCAGATATACACTCTACACCTTGTATTCTGGTCCTATCTGTTGTCATTTACTTAACCACAACAGATACAACCAGATATACTCTCTACACCTTGTATTCTGGTCTTATCTGTTGTCATTTACTAAACCACAACAGATACAACCAGATATACACCCAACACCTTGTATTCTGGTCCTATCTGTTGTCATTTACTAAACCACAACAGATACAACCAGATATACACTCTACACCTTGTATTCTGGTCCTATCTGTTGTCATTTACTAAACCACAACAGATACAACCAGATATACACCCTACACCTTGTATTCTGGTCCTATCTGTTGTCATTTACTAAACCACAACAGATACAACCAGATATACACTCTACACCTTGTATTCTGGTCCTATCTGTTGTCATTTACTAAACCACAACAGATACAACCAGATATACACCCTACACCTTGTATTCTGGTCCTATCTGTTGTCATTTACTAAACCACAACAGATACAACCAGATATACACTCTACACCTTGTATTCTGGTCCTATCTGTTGTCATTTACTAAACCACAACAGATACAACCAGATATACACCCTACACCTTGTATTCTGGTCCTATCTGTTGTCATTTACTAAACCACAACAGATACAACCAGATATACACCCAACACCTTGTATTCTGGTCCTATCTGTTGTCATTTACTACCACAACAGATACAACCAGATATACAACTCTACACCTTGTATTCTGGTCCTATCTGTTGTTGTTTACTAAACCACAACAGATACAACCAGATATACCTCTCTAACACCTTGTATTCTGGTCCATTCTGTTGTCATTTACTAAACCACAACAGATACAACCAGATATACTCTCTACACCCTTGTATTCTGGTCCTATCTGTTGTCATTTACTAAACCACAACAGATACAACCAGATATACACTCTACACCTTGTATTCTGGTCCTATCTGTTGTCATTTACTAAACCACAACAGATACAACCAGATATACACTCTCTACACCTTGTATTCTGGTCCTATCTGTTGTCATTTACTAAACCACAACAGATACAACCAGATATACACTCTACACCTTGTATTCTGGTCCTATCTGTTGTCATTTACTAAACCACAACAGATACAACCAGATATACACCCAACACCTTGTATTCTGGTCCTATCTGTTGTCATTTACTAAACCACAACAGATACAACCAGATATACACTCTACCTTGTATTCTGGTCCTATCTGTTGTCATTTACTAAACCACAACAGATACAACCAGATATACACTCTACACCTTGTATTCTGGTCTTATCTGTTGTCATTTACTTAACCACAACAGATACAACCAGATATACACTCTACACCTTGTATTCTGGTCCTATCTGTTGTCATTTACTAAACCACAATAGATACAACCAGATATACACCCAACACCTTGTATTCTGGTCCTATCTGTTGTCATTTACTAAACCACAACAGATACAACCAGATATACACTCTACACCTTGTATTCTGGTCCTATCTGTTGTCATTTACTAAACCACAACAGATACAACCAGATATACACCCTACACCTTGTATTCTGGTCCTATCTGTTGTCATTTACTAAACCACAACAGATACAACCAGATATACACCCAACACCTTGTATTCTGGTCCTATCTGTTGTCATTTACTACCACAACAGATACAACCAGATATACACTCTACACCTTGTATTCTGGTCCTATCTGTTGTCGTTTACTAAACCACAACAGATACAACCAGATATACACTCTACACCTTGTATTCTGCTCTATCTGTTGTCATTTACTAAACCACAACAGATACAACCAGATATACACTCTACACCTTGTATTCTGGTCCTATCTGTTGTCATTTACTAAACCACAACAGATACAACCAGATATACTCTCCACACCTTGTATTCTGGTCCTATCTGTTGTCATTTACTAAACCACAACAGATACAACCAGATATACTCTCTACACCTTGTATTCTGGTCCTATCTGTTGTCATTTACTACCACAACAGATACAAACCAGATATACAACCCACACCTTGTATTCTGGTCCTATCTGTTGTCATTTACTAAACCACAACAGATACAACCAGATATACCACTCTACACCTTGTATTCTGGTCCTATCTGTTTGTCATTTACTAAACCACAACAGATACAACCAGATATACACCCAACACCTTGTATTCTGGTTCTATTCTGTTGTCATTTACTAAACCACAACAGATACAACCAGATATACACTCTACACCTTGTATTCTGGTCCTATCTGTTGTCATTTACTAACCACAACAGATACAACCAGATATACACCCAACACCTTGTATTCTGGTCCTATCTGTTGTCATTTACTAAACCACAACAGATACAACCAGATATACACTCTACACCTTGTATTCTGGTCCTATCTGTTGTCATTTACTAAACCACAACAGATACAACCAGATATACACTCTACACCTTGTATTCTGGTCTTATCTGTTGTCATTTACTAAACCACAACAGATACAACCAGATATACACTCTACACCTTGTATTCTGGTCCTATCTGTTGTCATTTACTAAACCACAACAGATACAACCAGATATACACTCTACACCTTGTATTCTGGTCCTATCTGTTGTCATTTACTAAACCACAACAGATACAACCAGATATACACTCTACACCTTGTATTCTGGTCCTATCTGTTGTCATTTACTAAACCACAACAGATACAACCAGATATACACCCAACACCTTGTATTCTGGTCCTTATCTGTTGTCATTTACTAAACCACAACAGATACAACCAGATATACACCCTACACCTTGTATTCTGGTCTATCTGTTGTCATTTACTTAACCACAACAGATACAACCAGATATACACTTCTACACCTTGTATTCTGGTCCTATCTGTTGTCATTTACTAAACCACAACAGATACAACCAGATATACACTCTACACCTTGTATTCTGGTCCTACTTGTTGTCATTTACTAAACCACAACAGATACAACCAGATATACACTCAACACCTTGTATTCTGGTCTTATCTGTTGTCATTTACTTAACCACAACAGATACAACCAGATATACACTCTCACACCTTGTATTCTGGTCCTATCTGTTGTTCATTTACTAAACCACAACAGATACAACCAGATATACACTCTTACACCTTGTATTCTGGTCCTTATCTGTTGTCCATTTACTAAACCACAACAGATACAACCAGATATTACACTCAACACCTTGTATTCTGGTCTTATCTGTTGTCAATCACTAAACCACAACATATAAAACCAGATAGACACTCTACATTATGTACATGTATTCTGGTTCTGTCATTTAAAAAACTACTCTAAATGCTATAGTACAGTAAATGTAAAATCACCAAATATATTTATATTGTCCCATCATATTGCTTCTTATATCTCTGATATACACTGTATTGCAGGCTGCTGATCTGAAGTCTCCTATTGATGAACGAGTTCTCAGGAAAAATCCGGACGCTTGTCAATGAGGGTGTTTATAGCCCAAAAGAAATGCACCGACACCTGAAGATATTGGTCAAAGATCTGTTCAGGGAGCGGGAGATGCCCAGAGCCATCAACCGAAGGTTTTATCCAAGCAGGGAGGATCTGAGGAAGATAATGTACCGTTAGAGGCGTAAAACACTACACAGTCTGATAGACCAGGAGGACTTGGCAGAGAAAATACATGTCTGGCAAGAAGAACACCCTGATGACACGTGGACTTTTCGTAAATCCTCCATTGTAAAGTGCCCTGTCCTAGATGACGACTCTGAAGAGGATGATGGTTGCCTTATGGTCAATGAGGAAGAGTCTCTCCTGGTTATTTACCAGTCTAAATGGCAGAGAAATTTACTTGCTAGATATGGAAACGAGCTGGTGTATCTGGATGCCACATACAGAACAACTAAGTATGCTTTGCCATTGTTTTTCCTTTGTGTGCAGACCAATGGTGGGTTTTGTGTTGTGGGAGCTTTTATCACCGAGAGGGAGGACTCCAGCTCTGTTGCTGAAGCTTTGCAAGTCATCAAAGATTACAACTCAGCATGGACCTGTAAAGGATTTATGATAGACTCCTCAGAGGTAGAAGCCAATGCTATTCACAGTGTGTTCCCTGGTAAGTGATATCTTATTTAAGCATTAAACTATCTTCCTATGGCATCTAGGGTCTATATAGATGCCAGAGCTTTGCAGACAATCTTCATAATGCGCTAGTATTGAATTGAAATATAGGAATTGAATCTTGCTTTGGTCGATTTCATGGGGTGATGAATTGAGTTGCTCTTGAAACAAATTGAATTATCTGCAAAGCAGTTGATGTTGAATTTGTTTTTATTCCAAATGTGTGTTTTAATAAAGGCTATGTACATTGACCATACAAATATATATATACTTGCTATATCCCTCACACCCATTCTTTAACTGTACAATATAGCTGAATTAGTGAATTGCTGAAATCATACATGTACCTGATACGTGTATACCTGAAATGTATCTGATATTTCCCATTCATTGCACTATAAATTTGCTGAGTCAAAAATCTACATATGTGACTTCCATCGGAAACAAGCTTGGCACAGGTGGTTGATTGCATCAAAGCATGGTGTTACTAGCCAGGAGCAGACATCCAATCTTCTAAACGTAAGTTTTTAGGTCATCAGGCTCCAAGATCATGAAACAATCTTAAGCACAGGGACCTGGCACGAAAATTTTTAACCAAGAGTATACATATATATATTATAGTATCAAGGGTATGAACTCGGCGGTCGAGAAAAACAGACCTATTTTTTTAAAACCGTGATTATTTTAATAAATGGGTTCTATACAACATTGACGGATATCTTACCTTAAAGGGAAATAATTTATCTTTCCATTGAGTGCTTGATGAACAAAATTGGCCAAGTATTGACGAAGTTATGGCTTGATGAATTGGGAAATTTACGAAAAATATGCTAGGTAGACAATTCCCTGTCCGGTCGAAATGTCGTCTCGGCTCTAATGGATATACCTCAAAAACCAAGCCAAAATCACAAAATCTACGCCTGTGGTGGTAAACAGTACCCATAACTGTGTTCATCCACAATCTCCTTTGGAGATGGCATGACCCGTACTTTGTAGAAACTCCATTTAAACATCGTGTAGCTCACTTACTTTAACCGTCACCGCCATGTTCATTTTTCTCTCGGAACGTTTCTCGACTTTACATATTGTGACTACATTATGCAAATTATGTAATGTTGTGCTTGTGGGTAAACTCGAGAAGTGTTCCGAAGAACAGTTACCAAATGGTAGTATATAGTCAATATGAATACAATTTGGGTGACAGATAAATTGAATGTCGCCCGTTAGAAACTGTTTATTGCTTATATTTACATTCAACTATTTTTTGAAGAAACGTCGCTAATAATGCGTTTAAATTTGCCACTGGTCACATCGCTGACGTCAGCAGGTACAATTACCGGAACAGCAGATATTTTCCAAATGTATTTATAGTTCCTCATGTTATCATAAATAAAATAATCAAAAGTACATTTTATACCACATCAAACTTTATTTTAGCAATGATACGTAAAAATATATGAAAGATTACATCATTCTTGATTGGCTAAGCAAAATCTTAAGTCTAAGACTGTTTCATGATCCTGGGGCCTGGTCATGATGATATTTCCCCCTCATTGTACTCATACTATAATTTTGCAGAGACAAAAATCTACATATGTGACTTCAGAATGACCTACCTTCTTCATACATCGTCAGTCGTCATGCACCGTACACCTTGCATAAGAGACTTCTTCTCAATAACAGAAAGGTCTAGGGTACTGATATTTGACCTGTAGCATGCTGGGATGAAGGGCTACCAAAATTGTTGAACGGAATGACCTTGACCCCCATTCAAGTCCACATGGTTTAATATAGAACGAATATACGTACCCGGCCTACTATACCTTTCGGCCGGGTACGAATTGGTCCCTATGTGTCGTAGTGGAGCACTGCCTTCGAAAATCACTCGGGCACAATTTTCTATACTTTTTTGTAAGTTTCCAATTATTTTAAGCGTATACATGCAATTACATATTATTTTTGTCTAAAACAAACATAACTACCATTCTTAATATATACAGTACCGCTCACAAGACATAAAATTGACAGCTTGTGGACTTGCCGTATAAATTCCCTTCAGAAAGACCTTCACATGTATTATATAAAAAAAATAATGATCGATGAGAATTTGATATTTTATATAGTTCAGTTTTATTCCCTAGTAGGTAAGCGATATCAAAAAAGTATGATAAAATGCAAGTTTTATAATGGTTTGTATAATCATTACTTTGCTCCATTAGCAGTAATAGGCACCAATTGTAGCTCTAAAGACGACACCATTTTCTGTCTAAAAGCCTTTTGAGCTACAATATTGCAGCTATGTTTAATATGGCAAAAATCTTTTGAGCTTGTGAATAACTACGAGGTTCAGAGTCCTGATATTGGGCCAGTCATGTGTCGGCATGAAGGACTACAAAGTTTGTTTAAACGAATGACCTTGCTATTTTGCAGGCTGTTGCAGAGTCTTTCACTGAAGATGAATTTCAACAAAATTTGACACGTCTTCATGAAAGCCGGGTTTGGAAAACCCAACCAAAGCTACAAAATTACATCAATGGACAGTGGCTTGCAAATGACAAACACAAGGTAAAGTAAAAATCTAACAATCATATTACATTTAATTTGCTATTTATCGTATAACTGGCCCTTCTATAGCCATGTTATACGACCATGTCATAAGTATCGTAAGACACATCGTAATGACACTATTATGACATCATAGGAAGTTTTAACCGTCATAATCTTTATATGACTTTGCATGATTGTCTGACAGCAAATGGAAAAGTCACATCAGATTTTCAACTGTCTTTTTTAAAATATAGACAAAATTTAGGAGGAGGAGATTCATTTCAACTCCCAACCATATATGCTTTATGTACATTTTTCATATCTCATTAAATTTAATCCTTGTACACGTTTATAAGCAGTGGGGTCACTAAAAGGAATTAACGATATGTAAATTGGCTAAATTGGCGTGTGAGCGTCGAAGGCGGCGAGATTTTGGTGTTTTAGGGGTCTGAGGGTGCCCCCGGGAAAAAATATTGAATATTTAAAATGGCTGAGATGAGTTTTACAATGTATTTTGATGATTTTACGAGTGGCCCGAAAGCGTGAGATTTTGGTGTTGTTGTGGGGTCCGGGGCCTTCCCCGGGAAAATATTACGATTTAGAAATAGCTTAAATGAGTTTTGATGAATTTGCAAGCGCCCCGAAAGCGTGAGATTTTGATGTTTGGGGGGTTTTAGATTTAGAATGGCTTAGATAAGTTTTTACGATGCATTTTGATGAATTTACGAGCGCTCAAAGGCGCGGGAATTTGGTGTTAGGGGGGTCCGGGGTGGGTCTCCCCCGCAAAAAAAATTACGATTTAGAATGGCTGAGATGAGTTTTACGAGGTATTTTTTAGCCCACCATCACAGATGGTTGGTCTATTCAAAATCGCCTTTCGTCGTGGTCGTCGTCCGTCCGTCCTTTCCGTCGTCCGTTAGTCCGTCCGTTAAACAATATCTTTTTACGCTATTTCCAGAAAGTACTAAGGGATCTTTTTCAAATTTCATATGTAGGTTCCCCTATGGCCCTAGTTGTGCATATTGCATTTGGGACCGATCGGTCAACAATGGCGACAAGGTTTGACATTATTGCTTGAACGTTTTAGGAAATGCGCCGCACAAGTGGAAATTTTTCTTGAATGAAGTACGAAAAATGTGCAGGAGGACCCTTTTTTCTTTCAAATAAGCATTTTTAGAAAATTTCAGTCGGCGAAAATGGGGGCAAAAAGACAATGTTTGCCCCCCCGTCCTTGGGGAATGGGGGGGGGGTGCAGTTGCCCCCCTGTCCCCCCGCTTCTACGCCCCTGGGTCATTGATCAATACATTTTAATACGTGTATTTAAATTGTTTAAAAATTTCTTTCTTTTTTTTCCCAAATAGGTGTGATAAAAAGGTTATGATATGTCAATTTTGATATCGCACCCTTTATCAGCCCTTGACCCGATATCAGCCCTCGGGCCTGCGGCCCTTGGGCTGATATGGCGGTCTCGGGCTGTTAAATGGTGCGATATCAAAATTGTTATATAATAACCTCTAATTCTCAAAAAGTGCTGAAGGGATCTTTCTCAAATTTAATATGTAGGTTCCCCTAGGGCCCTAGTTGTGCATATTGCATTTTTGGACCAATCGGTGAACAAGATGGCCGCCAGGCCGCCATCTTGGATTTTGATAGTTAAAGTTTGTTATCGCTTTTTCTCAGATAGTAATGAAGGGATCTGTCTCAAATTTCATATGTAGGTTCCCCTAGAGACCTTGTTGTGCATATTGCATTTTGGGACCGATCGGTCAATAAGATGGCTGCCAGGCAGCCATCTTGGATTTTGTTGTTCAAAGTTTGTTATCGCTATTTCTCTGAAAGTACTGAAGGGATCTGTCTCAAAATTCATATGTATGTTCCCCTAGGGCCCTAGTTGTGCATATTGTGATTTGGGACCGATCGGTCAACAAGATTGCTGCCAGGCAGCCATCGTGGATTTTGTTATTCAAAGTTTGTTATTGCTATTTCTCTGAAAGTACTGAAGGGATCTGTCTCAAAATTCATATGTAGGTTCCCCTAGGGCCCTAGTTGTGCATATTGTGATTTGGGACCGATCGGTCAACAAGATTGCTGCCAGGCAGCCATCTTGGATTTTGATATTCAAAGTTTGTTATCGCTATTTCTCAGAAAGTATTGACTGGATCTTTATCAAATTTCACATGTAGGTTCCC
>SAYR01044408.1:0-18856 GCA_004382745.1 Argopecten irradians irradians
AGTGTAGTGATGTGACGCACCTAAGGCTCAAGTCGTACCTTATGCCTCTCTCTCTCTCTGTGATCCCACCTTGTGCTCAGACTACAGATATATGTGTTGTGAAAGATATACTTATATTATACATCACATCATTCCATGTGTTAACACAGTTTATAAGTCATACAACTCTGTTACTAAGTCGTGGTCATTATCTTGATAAGTTAGGAAAATCCAGTGTAGTGGATACTAGTTATGTAATACGATGATGACATGTCTGTCATTTCATGGTTGGATACTGTATATGATATTCGTACATAATCGCTCGCCAGCAAGTGTTTTACGACTTGATATTCCGTCGTGGTGTATCAGTTAGAAGCTTGTGTGTTGATTGTGGTAAACTTCAGGTAGACTCCTGATCTTCTTATATGTCATAGCGAATTAGAATATATGATAGAGGTGACATGGTAATCGATTTTTTTATAATAGAAATCTAATTATTTATTGAGGTTCTGCACTCGATTGTTTGTGTGTTACAGACACTAGAAGTTAGAATTATCGTGTGGAGACCAGTATACCCCCTTGAGGATGTGATCTTGGCAATTTCATAAGATTCTTGGACTCGCCATCCGTAGAGTGTGACTATACTACGATAGGCTTCTAATACTTAGAGATAAGCGACTGTATATATTTGCGAACAGTGGGAGTACCGACTGAATAATTGTGAATGGATTGGATTCGTAACTTACTGTTCGGTTGCTAACTTTATATAGATTGTTTTAGCTTGAACGTTGGTGTAATTAGTAGTGAACTTGCTAAAGAATTGTGCTTGATCTCATTTACATCGGATGTGTGTTATTAGATAGTTATAGTGGATTAATGTCTTTCGAATCGGGGAGCCAGCTATATTGGTAAGATGATGGTATGAGTAAATCTGGTCACTGGTGGACCATAGTTAGGTGTATATAGGTGTTGAGTGGTATGTAGTGAAATTCTGTAATTGCTCGCTAGGAAATTGTTCTAGTTGCTTCTCATCATAGTTAATATTGAGTGGTAAATGCAATATACGATAACTTCACAAACTGTGTGTGTGGTATAACTGTGGTAGTAATATTCTGAATATGGTGCGAGTGAAATTACTGATATTGTTCTGAAATACTGGTTGGTCTATTTATTCTTGATGGAAAGTTATGGTGATTAAATAGATTACTCGTTTCTTGCAAACCTGTGTTGGTGCGTATTTTTATGACCTTGGTAGCGCTTCGTCTGTATGTAGGTGATTGCTCGGATATAGGATGATTATAATCTGTTTGGTTCTAGTGTGTTGGGACTTAACAGTTATGTGAACCGAAATTAGAACCTTAGAGATTTGTTGTTATGGTGGAGTGGGATGTTTTGAACACTGCGATATGACCAGATGGATAGGCTGGATTTTCTAACCTGTGTGGGTTTCTCAGTCAAACCTCTCTAGTGAAATACGACGTCTGAATAGTCATTGAACTAGTGATTGTAGTGGTATAGTTTATTGATAGACCAGTACCAGAAAGGTGAACGGCATTACACACTTATCTCGTAGATCACTTAATATTCGCTCACAGTGTACGCATGAATCAATGTAGCTTCATATAGATGTCGATGTGTCTATGAACAATGTTGTGTGATTAAGTTTGGGCGTGGCAAGTTATAATGCTTCGAACGTGTTGGTAACTCTATTGGTTGACACTGATGAAAGGGCGTAGTAAATCGTGACTCAGGAATCTGATTTGTCTGTACTTTATGTGGATACCAAGTGAGTGAACTGATTCATTTATATTGATTATATGTTTTATCTAGATGGATTATACCCATGGATTGAATTATATGTCGTGATACTTAGCATTTGCATACACCTACCTGCACCTGTTAGATTGAATATCACTTCAATTACCTCGCTCACAAACATGGGGGACTCAGAGATTGACGCTGATTGATGATACTATGTGCGGTTTTTATTTTTGTGAATCAATATTCTCTCGTGAGTGCAGCTGTTCCAAACTCTATAGAATAAATTCGATACCGAGTTGGTGTAGATATTATGAGGAACACGATATTAAGATAGTAACTATAGAAATTTACTCTACTAATAATTATATCACCCTTGGTAGATGACTTGTTGTCATATTGGCTCGACGTTTGATCATAACAGATATGCCGATACTGAAAACCAATATGATCTGAGGCCAGTTCTATGTGTGTGACACAATGTTGATGATAGGAAATTGAATCCATTCAAGCGTGGTTTGAGTATCTTATCTTGTGAACAAGTAGAGTTACATGTATAATTATTAGTTAGTATTTTAGCTAGCCGTCTGGTTTAGTATTTGTGACAGTGATGAAAACTGATTCAACTGTTGGTTGTATTGTGATAAAGAGTAAAACTGAATTTAATGTTTGGATTCACATAGTTAATTTTTGGAAAGTGTGAGTGTTTTACATTGAAGGTGTAGTATAGGATATGGCCTACTCAATACTTTACTGGACAGTGACTGTGACGATATTGTGGGAGTCATTCAAACTTGTTCAGAGGATATTTCTTAATTATGAGGATCAGTGAGTGAAACTGATTCAACTTAGGTTTATCATGGACATCGATTGTAGAACAGGTGCATCGGTAGGTGGAATCTCGAATTCACTGCAGTCCTAGGCTGCTCGATTGTATAATGACAGTGAGTGACACTGAAAACATTCAACATATATGTGGTTTATTTTATTGAGCAGACAAAAGAAGTGAAACTGAATTCAACTGTTGGTTATCATCAGTTTGCTGAAAGTTGAATGTAATCGAATTGTATTCACAATACTACAGTATCAGGTAATTGAGTATTATATATGCACAGTGATGCTAGAATACCGTGCACTTTAAAATATTTTGTTTGCTGTTAGACTCTCGTATTCGGTACCTTTGGACAGTATGAGAGTGAAATTCGCATACATCTAATCAAACGCTTGCGAATAAAAAATGTAATCGCTCAATTCTTATTCAGCCGTATGCTATGGGCAGATGAGTTGGAACTGATTTCAAGGCTGTGGTTTTTGTATTGTGTACTAGATAGAAGATCGAAATCTGATTCTTCAACACGCCTGGTTAGCGATATGGTCTAATTGGGCAATTGGGTCTTGAGATGAGGTAAAAACTGATTCCAATCATGTCGGTTGTATTTAATCGAAACAGGTTGGTGAACGAGATTGAAAATGGTTGGTTTTATTGAAACTGGTACAGATGACGAAGGTGTTAAGGATTCTAAACATGACATATGGGCTTCAATCATGTGTAGATCGTGTGAAGTACACGCTCAAGAATTATACATCAACCAGTATATAGTTTTTGATTCGGGATACATAATGACTACGAGGAGTGTGAGTGAAACTGATTTAAATGGTTGTAGTAGTGGTATTGTTAATGTTTGACGTTAGATGTGAACTGTGTAGATTCAACTGTTGGTTTTATAATGTGATAAGTGTAGTAAACTGATAACAGTGGTTGTATTATGACAGTGAGTTGGAACTGATTTAATGGCATTTAGTTTTTAATTGTATGACTCAAGATGCGATGCTAGATTCACTTTTTGGTATTATGGCTTTAGATTCCAGTGAGGTGAACTTAGATCAATGACGAGACACTGTTGTTGACCGGGTGATGTAATTTGTTGTACCGTGGAAGTTAGATTAAACTGTATATAGTTGACTGTTGGGTGTAATTGTATTGTGGGACTCAGTGAGTGAACGATTCAAAACTAGACCAGGTATTAATTGAATGCAAGTAGAGGGAGTGGAATTGATTCACTTATTTTGGATTTCAGTCTCATTGTGTTTTATTAAGATCGGAGTGTAACTTGACGTGTCAACTGTTGGTTGCATATTAGACAGTTGAGTGATCTGAATTTTATAAACTGGTTTCGGTTTTATATTTTTGTAAATAGTGACAGTGACTGAACTGATTCAAACTTGAGTTGGCTGATATCATTTGGGTATGACATATTGAAGTGAACTTTGATTCAACTGTTGAGTCTTTATTGTAGATAGTGCAGTAAACATGATTCACTGTATGGTTGTATTATGACAGTGAGTGAGCTTGAAATTAATGAGTTGGTTTTTATCTGTGACAGTGAGTGAACTGATTCAACTTTTGGTTTTATTGTGACAGTGAGTGAACTGATTCAACTGTTGGTTGTATTGTGACAGTGAGTGAACTGTTTCAACTGTTGGTTGTATTGTGACAGTGAGTGAACTGATTCAACTGTTGGTTGTATTGTGACAGTGAGTGAACCGATTCAACTGTTGGTTGTATTGTGACAGTGAGTGAACTGATTTGACTGTTGTTTTTATCATGAGTGAGTGAACTGATTCAACTGTTGTTTTAATCATGAGTGAGTGAACTGATTCAACTGTTGTTTTAATCATGAGTGAGTGAACTGATTTGACTGTTGTTTTAATCCTGAGTGAGTGAACTGATTTGACTGTTGTTTTAATCATGAGTGAGTGAACTATACAAACCTGTTAGTAGACTTGACTGTTATGGAGAGAAGCTGGTTAAGGACCCGAATCGTTCTGGAGACAGTTGTTGGGGTTGGATGTCGAAACCCTGTTAATGAAATATTACTTAATAAGATAAAAACAACCATAACCTTGAATGCTGTCAGGAAATATCCATTGTATGGCAATTAATATGCTGTACACAGACATGTATTCCGTCAGGAAATATTATTGTATGACAATTATTATATGTACATAGACATGTATTCTGACAGAAAATATCTATTGTATAATATACAAATATCGACCTGTTTTCAGGTGGATGATACGGTGATTTATCAACTCGAGGAAGTGATATTACCCGGCCGTAAGGCCGAGGGTTATATCCACTTTCGAGGTGTTATAAAATCACCGTATCCACTGAAAACAGGTCGATATCTTTTGATTTATATGGCATTTAATAATGTAAACCATTTGACTTACATGGTTTGTACCATGTATTTTCCTCGCATTTGATATTGAGTAGCCCCTCTCCCCCCGATACTCAATAATCCGGTTGAATAATTTCGAGGAGGAAAATAAAGGGCTGAATAATATCAATAAAATAGAGAAAAACACCAATTTTAATTCTATAATTTGAAAACTCCTGACAAAAAATGCACACCACAAAATATTTGCAGGAAGTCACATCGATTCCAGTAAACCTGCGCTCTCCGTACATCTCGCGTGAATGAATGACGTCACCAATAGATTTTGAACGTCACGAAATCCCTTCGCGCTATATTTGGGTACGACCTGGAAGCTATTGGAATCTTATATCAACCTTGTAAGTGATTGTTACGTCATTTTACAGAACGTCAACAATTCAAAGATCTCTATATTTTGTACGACCTGGGGGTTCTGGGAATCTTATATCAACCTGGGATGACGTCACAATGCATATTTCGGAATTTTCTGGTTGAATTGTGTTGTATCGTGGCGGGAAAGTGTTAGTTCAGGCAATAGAGCGAAGCAAAACACACAGCCATATAATAACAATTTATTATTATGTACAGCATAGACAAGTATTTCTGTCAGGAAATATTCTTAAATTGTAAGGAATTTCATATATGTACATAGACATGTATTTCTATCAGGAAATATCCATTGGATGGCAATTATTAATATGTTGACAAAGACATGTACTTTGCAGGAAATATGTATTGTATGGCAATTGTTATATTTGTACATAGACAAGTATTCTGTCAGGGGAAATATCTATTGTAAAAGCCAATTCATAATGTACATAGACATGTATTGTATCAGGGAAAGTATCCATTGTATGAGCAATTATATATATGTACATAGACATATTCTGTCAGGAAATATTTATTGTATTGGCCAATTAATTATATGGTACATAGACATGTATTCTGTATTTTTTCAACAGGAGGTTTGTGGAGGTGAATCCACTTGTATTGCGTACTATAATACATTGACATAAGACCAAAGCTTTGGTTACCTTTCAGTAAATGGCCCACCAGTGCAAAGTTAAAATTACACCAACCTTTCAGTAAATGGCCCACCAGTGCAAATTAAAATTACCCACCAAACCTTTCAGTAAATGGCCCACCAGTGCAGAAGTTAAAGTTACTCCAACCGTTCAGATAAATGCCACCCAGTGCAAAGTTAAAGTTAACCAACCTTTCAGTAGAATGCCCACCAGTGCAAAGTTTAAAAATTACACCAACCCTTCCCCAGTAAATGCCCACCAGGCAAAGTTAAAATTACACCAACCTTTCAGTAATGGCCCACCAGTGCAAGTTTAAAATTACACCAACCTTTCAGTAAAAATGGCCCACCAGGTGCAAAAGTTAAAATTACACCAACCTTTCAGTAAATAGCGCCCACCAGTGCAAAGTTAAAATTTACACCCCAACCCTTTCAAGTAAATGGCCCCATCAGTCCAAGTAAAGGTTACACCAACCTTTCAGTTTAAATGGCCCACCAGTGCAAAGTAAAGTTATCTTTGAAGCTGAGTCCCATGCATGTCAAGCTGTTTGAAGTCCCCCACTCCAAGGGTTCTCTGGTTCTCCATCATAAATCACTTCTAGGGTCTGAACAACAAAACATTCATGGCACCCCATCAAACAACTTCTATTACCAAACAAATTCATCATGGCACCCATCAAACAACGTTCTATTTCAACAAAGCTAAAATCCAGTGTGAATGCTTTGTAGTGAAAACATATTACAGTCACTAATGATCAAACATCACAGTATATGAATTCAGAACTTGAAATTTTCTAGATTTAATAATACAGGACTATTCAAGACTATAAATGTGGTGAACCTGGGATTGTTATGTTATTAAAGTATATCTTATAAATACTGTATTGACAAGGTCACTGGGGATGTGACCTTGACCTTTGCTCCTACCTCTCTGTCAAAAACAAGCCATGAAATGTCGAGTGTGTGAAGATTCTGTTCCCAATAGGCCAAAAAAAACCCCAAGCCAAAAAGCATAACAGAGATACCTCAATCTCAACTGGAGCACAGAAATAGCCGGTCAAAACAGATGTATGGATGGATGAATCCTAGGAAATAAAACAGAAATAGCGTCCAAACAGGAATTTATGGAGGGAGAATCCTAGGAAATAAAAACAGATATAGCTGTCAAAACAGAAAAATTGTATGGATGGATGAATCACTGATATGGTCTAGAAATAAAACAGAAATTAGCCGCTCCAAAACAGGAATTTATGGATGGATGAATCCTAGGAAATAAAACAGATCATAGCTTGTGCCAAAACCGGAAAATTATGGCCCGATGCAAGGATGGAACTATTGAAGGAAATAAACAGATATAGGTCTTAAAGTACAAGTAATTATAGTGGAATGGTATGTAAATTCCTAGGAATGTTAATAAACAGAAATTACCGTCCCATGAAACGACGGTTAATTATTAATTTAGATAATGGATGAATAATCCAGGAAATAGAAACAGAACGATAGAAACCGTCCAAAAACAGGAATTTATGTGATTGCTGAATGATAATCCTACGAAAAAAATACGAAATAGCCGTCCCAAACAGGATATTTATGAATGGATAAATCCTAGGAAATAAAACAGAATATAGCGCTACAAACGCGATATTTTTGAAAAGGCCGAGAAGATTGCTCAAATGCTGCCCGACCTGAAAGATGAAAGGATGCATCCATAGGAAATAAAACAGATACTAGCCGTCCCATAACGAGGATTAATTAATATTGGTATACGATATTCGGCATTATCACGAAATTGGCCTAGAAATAAACAGGAATACGTCCAAACATGGAATTATGGATGTGATGAATCTGGAATAACAGATAGCGCAAATTAAGGAAATTCATGGTAAAAGGTGATGTTAGAATCCGATTTATGACGAATCTTCAAATACCAGGAAATCTATATGGATGCGCTGATGTATTTTTATATCCTACGAAATAAAATCAGACAATGATGCCGTCCAAAAATCATGGAATTATGGCATGGAATGAATCCTAGGAAAATAAAATGAAAATAAGCCGTCATAACAGATATTTTACATGGAATTTAATGGTATTAATCCTAGGAAAAGTTAAAACACGTATATCCTCGAAATACCCAAAATGTGTTAATTTAATTGGTACATGTAATGAAATCACAGGGAAAAATAGAACAGAAAATAAGCTCGTACCAAATACAGGAATTTATGGTATTGGGATGAATCCAATGGTAAATATAAAACATGATATAGCTCCTGTCTACCAATACCAGATATTTATGTGATGGCAATGAATCCTAGGAAAATAAACAACCAGAATGTGAGACCGCCAATTTCCCTTGGATAAGAATGGAAATTTATGATGAAGATCCTAGGAAATAAAACAGAATATAGCTGTCAAAAACAGTATTGTGTGGAATATGGATGTGAATCCTAGCGAAAAACTAAATATGATGATAGCTCGTCCAAAACAGGAATTTATGGATGGATGAATCCTAGGAAATAAACAGAAATAGCCGTCCAAAACAAGAATTTATGGATTGGATGAATTCCTAGGAAAATAAAGAGCAGCAATAGCCGCTCCTAAACAGGAATTTTATAGGATGGATTGTCAATCCTAGAAAATAAAACAGATATAGGCACGTCCAAAACAGAAATTTATTGGATGATATGATGAATGCCTAGGCAAATAAAACAGATATAGCCTGTCCAAACAGAGAAATTTTACTGTGGGATGGATGAGATTATTACCTTCCAGGACTCACCATGTATGAATCCTTAAAATAAAAATAGCTGTCCAAAACAGGAATTTACGGATGGATGAGAATCCTAGGAAATAAAACAGAAATAGCCGTTCCAAACAGGAATTTATGGAGGATGAATCTAAGGAATAAAAACAGAAATAGCCGTCCAAACAGGAATTATGGATGGATGAATCCTAGGAAATAAAACAGAAATAGCGCTCTCCAACGGTTTGGGGAATCCTAAAACATTGAATAAGTTTCCAAACAGGGAATTTATGGGGGATGAATCCTAGGAAATAAAACAGAAATAGCCGGTCCAAAACAGGAATTTATGGATGGATGAATTTCTAGAAAGAAAGTCAACGGAAATGGTGAGATCAGGATAGCAGTATAGCGTCCAAAAAGGAATTTATGGATGGATGAATCCTAGGAAATAAATAACAGAATTAGTTAGACCGTCCAAAATCAGGAATTTATGGGTGGATGGAATCCTAGGAATAACATAACTGACCGAACGTATATGGATGTGATCGAAACAGAAATAGCCGCTCGAAAACAGGATTTAGGAGGATGAATCCTAGGAAAAAAATAGATATAGCCGTCCAAAACAAGGAATTTATGTGGATGAAATTCCTAGGAAATAAAACAGATATAGCCGATCCAAAAACAGAAATTTGGATGGATGATGAATCCTAGGAAAAAAAAACTGAGATAATAGCTGTTCCAAAAGAACAGATATTTACGATGTATTTGAAATCCCTAGGAAATAAAATAGAATGCGTGTCCAAACAGGAATTATGGATGGATGATCCTAGGAAATAAAACAAGAAATAGCCGTCAAAAACGAGGAATTTATGGAATGGATGAATCCTAGGAAATAAACAGAAATAAAGACGTCCAAAACAGGAATTTACATGGTATTGGAAAGATCCTCAGGAAATTATAAACAGAACATACCTGTCCAAAAGCAGAGCAATTTTATCAGGGGATGGATGAATCCTAGGAAATAAACAGAAGTAGCCATCCAAAACAGGAAATTTACGGAAAATGGATGAATCCTAGAAATAACAGATGACTAATAGCTGTCCAAAACAGGAATTTGACGGATTGGATGATCTAGGAAATAAAACCGATATAGCTGTCCAAAACAGGGAATTCATTTGCGATGGATCAGATCTCTTAGGTCCAAAATAAATCTAGTTAATATAGCTGTCCAAAGCACAGGGAATTTCATGGATATGGCATTAGTGAATATACCTATTTAAGGGAAAATAAAATTCTAGATATAAGCCGTCCAAAAAACAGAAATTTATGGATGGATGAATCCTAGGGAAATAAAAACAGATATATGCCGTCCCAAAAACAGGAATTTAATGGATGGATGAATCCTAGAGAAATAAAACAGAAAATAGCCCGTCCCAAAACAGGAATTTATGCATGGATGAAATCTAGGAAATAAACAGATATATAGCCGTCCAAAACAGGAATTTATGCGATGGAATGATCCTAGGAAATAAAACAGACTATAGCCGTCCAAAACAGGAATTTATGGATGATGAATCCTAGGAAATAAAACAGAAATAGCCGTCCAAAAACAGAATTTAGGATGATGAATCCGTAGGAAAAAAACAGAATAGCCGGCCAAAACAGGAATTTATGGATGGATGAATCTAGAAATAAAAACAGAAATAGCCCGTCCAAAACAGGAATTTATGATGGATGAATCTAGAAATAAAACCAAATATACGCTGTCCCCCAAAACAGAAATTTACGGATTGGATGAATCCTAGAATAAAAAACAGATATAGCCATCCAAAACAGGAATTACGGGATGGATTGAAAATACTAGGAAATAAAATAGATTATAGCTGTCCAAACAGGAATTTACGGATGGATGAAGTCCTAGGAAATAAAACCGAATATAGCACTGTCCAAACAGGAATTAATGGATGGATGAATCCTAGGAAATAAAAACAGATATAGCCATCCAAAACAGAATTTACTGATGGATGAATACTAGAAATTAAAATAGATATAGCTGTCCAAAACAGAATTTACGGATGAATGGAAATCCTAGGAAAATAAAACCGATGATAAGCGTGCAAACAGGAATAATGGATTGGATGAATCCTAGGAAATAAAGCAGATATACCGTCCCAAAAACAGGAATACGGACGAATGAATCCTAGGAAAAAAAAGCAGATATAGCTGTCCAAACAGCGAGATTTAATGGATGCGATGAATACGAGGAAAAAACAATATAGCAGTCGCAAAAACAAGGAATTTACGGACGAATGATCCTAGAAATAAAAGCAAGATTTATAGGCCGTCGCAAACAGGAATTTACGGATGGATAACCTGGGAAATAACAGATTATTATAGCCGTCCCAAAACAGGAATTTACGGATGGATGAATCCTGAAAAAACAAGTCATAAGCCGTCCAAAACAGGAAATTACGATGGATGAATCCTAGGGAAAGAAAACAGATATTTATAGGCCGTCAAAAAACAGGAATTTAGGATGGGATGAATCCTGCGGAAAATAAAACAGATATAGCCGTCCAAAACAGGAATTTACGGATGGATGAATCTAGGAAAATAAAGCAGATATAGCTGTCCAAACAGGGATTATGGATGATGAATCCTGGGAAACAAAACAGTTATAGCCGTCCAAAACAGGAATTTACGGGTATTGGATGAATTCCTAGGAAAATAAAAACAGATATTATAGCGCTCCAAAACAGGAATTACGGATGATGAATCCTAGGAAATAAAACAGATATAGCCGTCCAAAAACCCAGGAATTTATGAAATGGTGAAAAAATAGGTATACAATTATTACTAAGCTGGCACTTACAGTCTTAGAGAGGTTGAAGTCGTGTCAGGCACATCACATGGCTTCAATCCAATGTCAAATCATTGAATGACTCTAAAGCCTGCAAAAAAAAAAAAAATAAAATCATTCATGTCTGATTACAATAACAAGAATTACACATAATTACCGTCTCATTGACAAGACTTACACATAATTACCAAATCTCATTGACAAGACTTACACATAAATTTACCAAATCTCATTTGACAAGACTTACACATAATTACCCCATCTCGATGACAAAGACTTACACATCATTACCAATCTCATGACAAGACATTACACATAATACCAATTCTCCATGGGACCAAGACTTACACATAATTACCGTCTCATTGACAAGACTTACACATAATTACCAAATCTCATTGACAAGACTTACACATAATTACCCATCTCGAGACTTACACATAATTACCGTCTCATTGACAAGACTTACACAAAATTACCTTCTCATTGACAAGACTACACAAATTACAGTCTCATTGTCAAAACTTACCCAAAATTACCGTCTCATTGACAAAAACTTACACAAAAATTACCCATCTCGATGACAAGACTTACACATAATTACCCAAATCTCATTGACAACGACTTTACACATAATTACCCATCTCGATGACAAGGACTTACACATAATTTACCAATCTCCATGACAAGACTTACACATCATTACCAATCTCCAATGACAGACTTACACATCATTACCAATCTCCATACAAGACTACAATCATTACCCCAAATCTCGATGGACAAGACTTTACATCATAATTACCCAATCTCCATGACAAAGACTTAACACATTAATTACCCATCTCAATGACAGACTTATACATAATTACCAATCTCATTGACAAGACTTACACCATAAATACCTTCTCATTGACAAGTCTTTCACATATTACCAATCTCATTGACAAGACTTACACATCATACCAAATCTCATTGACGAAAGGACTAACACATAATTACCAATCTCATTGACAAGACATACACATAATTACCACCCTCCCCCCTCTCATTGACAAGACTACCCACATAATTACCAATCTCATTGACAAAGACTTACACATAATTACCTTTCTCATATACAAGACTTTCACATAATTACCTTCTCATTGACAAGACTTACACGTAATTACCTTCTCATTGACTAGACTTACACATAATTACCAATCTCATTGACAAGACTTTACACAAAATAATTACCGTCTCATGACAAGGACTTACACATAATTTACCCAAATCTTTTCATTCACAAGACTTACACATCATACCAATCTTCATTGACAAGACTTAACACATTAATTACCTTCTCATGACGCAAGACTTACACATAAATTACCTTCTCATGACAAGAACTTACACATTAATTACCTTCTCATGACAAGACTTACACATAATTACCAATCTCATTGAAAAAGACTACACATAATTACCTTCTCATTGACAAGACTCCCACCCAAACCCCCCCCCTACACATAATTACCTCTCATTACAAGAACACATAAGTACCATCTCATTGGGACAAGACTTACACATAATTACCTTCATCATGACAAGACAGTTCACATAATTACCTTCTCATTGGACAAGACTTACACATAAATTACCTTCTCATGACAAGACTTTACACAGAATTACCTTTCTCCATTTGACAAGACTACAACATAATTACCTTCTCATTGACAAGACTTTACACATAAATTACCAATCTTCAATTGACAAGGACTTACACATAATTACCTTCTCATTGACCAAGACTTACCACATAATTACCAATCTCATTGACAAGACTTACACTAATTACCTTCTCATTGGAACAAAGACTTTCACATAATTACTTCTCATTGACAAGAACTACACATAATTACCTTCTCATTGACAAGGACTACATCATAATTACCTTCTCATTGACACCCACCCTTATACATAATTACCTTCTCATTGACAAGACTACACATAATTACCTTCTTCATTGACAAGACTTACACATAAGTACCAAATCTCATTTGACAAAAAGTCTTTCACATAATTACCAATCTCATTGACAAGACTTACACGTAATTACCCTTCTCATTGACCAAGACTTACACGTAATACCCAAATCTTCATTGACAAGACTTACACATAATTTACCTTCTTCATTTGACAAACTACACATAATTACCTTCTTCATTGACAAGGACTTACCAGCATAATTACCTTCTCATTGACAAGACTTACACATAATTACCTTCTCATTGGACAAGACTTATACATAATTACCTTCTCATGACAAGGACTTACAACATAATTACCAATTCTCATTGACAAGAACACACGTAATTACCCAATCTCATGACAAGGAACTTTACACAAATAATTACCTTCTCATTGAACAAGGACTTACACGTATTACCTTCATCATTGACAAGACTTACACATAATTACCAATCTCATTGACAAGACTTACACCACCCACACAAACTCATAAATACCTTCTCATTGACAAGACTTACACATAAACCAATCTCATTGACGAAGGACTTACACATTAATTACGCAATCTCCATGACAAAGACTTACACATAATTACGCTTCTCATTGACAAGGGAACTTAACACATATTACCAATTCTCATTGACAAGACTTACACAAATTACCTTCTCATTGACAAGACTTACACGTTAATACCTTCTCATTGACCAAGGGACTTACACATAATACCAATCTCATTGACAAGACTACACTAATTACAATCCTGCATTGACAAGACTACACATAAATACCTCTTCTCATTAACAAGACTTACACATAATTACCCAATCTTCAGTTGACAAGACTTACACATAATTGACCAATCTCATGACAGACTTACACATTTTAAATACCTTCTCATTGACAAGACTTACACAATAATTACCTCTCATTTGACAAGACTTACACGTAATTACCTTCTCATTGACAAGACTACACATAATTACCAATCTCATTGACAAGACTTACACATAATTACCTTCTCATTGACAAGACTTACACATAATTACCTTCTCATTGACAAGACTTACACATAATTACCTTCTCATTGACAAGACTTACACATAATTACCATCTCGATGACAAGACTTACACATAATTACCATCTCCATTGGACAAAGATATACACATCATTACCAATTCTCCATGACAAGACTTACAACATCATTACCAATCTCCCATGACAAAGACTTACCACATCATGTACCCAATTCTCGATGACCAAGACTTACACATAATTACCAATCTCCATGAACCAAGACTTACACATAATTAACCCATCTCAATGACAAGACTTATACATAATTACCAATCTCATTGAACAAGACTTACACATAAAAACCTTCTTCATTGACAAGTCTTTTCACATAATTTACCTTCTCATTGACCCAAGACTTACACAAATTACCGAATCTCATTGACAAGAGCTTACAACATAATTACCCATCTCATTGACAAGACTTTACACATAATTACCTTCTCATTGACAAGACTTACATAATTAACCTCTCATTGACAAGACTAAACCATATTACCAATCTCATTGACAAGACCTTACACGTAAATTACCCATCTCATTGACAAGACTTTCACATAATACCTTCTCATTGACAAGACTTACACGTAATTACCAATCTTCATTGAAACAAGGGACTACACATAATTACCATCTCATTGACAAGACTTACACATAATTACCAATCTCATTGACAAGAAACGTTACAACATAATTACCTTCTCATTGACAAGACTTACACATAATTACCTTCTCCATGGGACAAGACTTACACATAATTACCAATCTCATTGACAAGACTTACCACATAATTACCAAATCTCATTGACAAGATTACCACATCATTACCAATCTCATGACAAGATACACATAATACCAATCTCATTGAACAAGACTTACACATCATACCCAAATCTCATTGACAAGACCTTACACATAATTACCAATCTCATTGACAAGACTTACAACATAATTACCCATCTCAAATGGACAAGACTTATACATAATTACCAATTCTCATTGACAAGACTTACACATAAATAACCTCTCATTGACAAGTCTTTCACCCATAATTACCAATCTCATTGACAAGACTTACAACAATGCATACCTTCTCATTGACAAGACTTACACATAATTTACCAAAGCTCATGACAAGACTTATACATAATTACCCAATCTCATTTGACAAGACTTACACATAATACCCATCTCTTGACAACACTTACACATAATTACCAATCTCATGGACAAGACTTACACAAAATTTACCCATTCTCCATTGACAACACTTAACACATATTACCACATTCTCATTGACAAAAAGACTTCACGTAATTACCAATCTCTTGACAAGACTTAACACATAATTCACACACATTGACAAGACTCATTGACAAGACTCTACACATAATTACCTTCTCATTGACAAGACTTACACATAATTACCTTCTCATTGACAAGACTTACACATAATTACCTTCTCATTGACAAGACTTACACATAATTACCAATCTCATTGACAAGACTTACACATAATTACCAATCTCATTGACAAGACTTATAACACATAATTACTTCTCATTGACAAGACTTACAACATAATTACCCAATCTCATTGACAAGACTTACACATAATTAACCTTTCTCATTTGACAAGACTTACACATAAATACCTCTCATGGACAGACTACCACATAATTACCAATCTCATTGACAAGGACTTACACATAATACCCATCCCACCACATAAATTACCCCCAATCTCATCAAGACCTTACACAAATTAACCAATCTTCATTGACAAGACTTTACACATAATTACCTTCTCATGACAAGACTTACACATTAATTACCAATCTCATTGACAAGACTACACATAATACCTTCTCATTGACAAGACTGTTCACATAATTACCCCAATCTCATGACCAAAGAACTTACACATAATTATCCTTCTCATTTGACAAGACTTTCACATAATTACCAATCTCGATGACAAAGACTTACACATAATTACCTTCTCATTGACAGACTTACAATAATTACCTTCTCATTGACCAAGACTTCACATAATTACCTTTCTTCATTGACAAGACTTACACATAATTACAATCTCATTGGACAAGAGCTTTCACTAATTACCTTTCTCATTGACAAGACTACACATTAATTACCAAAAATCTCATTGACAAGACTTTACACATAATTACCAATCTCATTGACATCTTTCCACATAATTACCAATCTCAATGACAAGACTTATACGATAATTACCAATCTCATTGACAAGACTTTCACCATAATTACCAATCTCATGTGGACAAGACTTAACCACATAATTACCTTCTCATTGACAAGGACTTACCATAATTACCAAATTCTCATTGACAAGACTTTCACATAATTACCAATCTCAATTGACATAGACTTATACATAATTACCAATCTCATTACCAACTTACACCATAAATTACCAATCTCATTTTGACAGACTTACACATAATTACCAATCTCATTGACAAGACTTACACATAATTACCAATCCCATGACAAGACTTACACATCATTAGCCCATTTCTCATTGACAAGACTTACACATAATTAACCCATCTCGATGAACAACACTTGACACATAATTACCTTCTCATTGACAAGACTTAACACAATAATACCTTCTCATTGACAAGACTTACACATAATTACCAATGCTCATTGACAAGACTTACACATAATTACCCATCTCATTGGACAAGACTTACACATAATTACCAAATCTCATTGACAAGGACTACACAAATTACCTTCTCCATTGACAAACTTACACATATTACCTTCTCATGGACAAGACTTAAACACAATTACCAATTCTCAATGACAAGACTTACAATAAATACCTTCTCATTGACAAGACTTACACATAATTAACCAATCTCATTGACAAGACGTTACAACATAATTCCGTCTCATTGACAAGACTTAACACATATATTATCTCTATATCTCTATTGACAAGAGCTACACATAATTTACCTCTCATTGACAAGACTTACACATGAATTACCAATCTCATTGACCAAGACTTACACATAATTAACCAATCTCATTTGACAAGACTTTACACATAATTACCAATCTCATTGACAAGACATTACACATTAATTACAATCTTCATTGACAAGACTTACACAATAATTACCAATCTCAGGACAAGACTTACACATAATTACCATCTCATTGACAAGACTTACACATGAATTACCAACTCATTGACAAGACTTACCAACTAATTCCAATCTCAATGACAAGACTTACACATTAATTACCTTCTCTGTCAAGACTTACACCATATACCTTCTCATGAACAAGGACTTACACATTTACCAAATCTCAATGACAAGACTTACACATAATTACCAATCTTCATTGACAAGGGACTTACACAAATTACCTTTCTCAATGACAAGACTTACACATAATTACCTTCTCATTGACAAGGACTTACACATAATACCAATCTCATTGACAAGACTTACACATAATTACCTTCTCCATTGACAAGACTACACATAATCAATCTCCATTGACAAGCATTACACATAAACACAAAACACATTACAAGATTACACATAATTTACCAACCATTATTGACAAGACTTACACATAATTAACCAATCTCATTGACAAGACTTACACATAATTACCCAATCTTCATTGACAATACTTACACATAATTACCAAATCTCATTGAACAAAGACTTACACATTAATACCCTTCTCATTGACAAGACTTACAACATTACCTTCTCATTTGTGGACAAGACTATACACATAATTACCCATCTCATTGACAAAGACCTACACATAATTACCGTCTCATTGACAAGACTTAACATAATTACCAATCTCATTGCAAAGACTTACACGTAAGTACCAATCTCAATGACAAGGACTTACACATAAATTTACCTTCTTTCATTTGACAAGACTTACACAAATTACCTTCTTCATTGACAAACTTACAACATAATTTACAATCTCATTTTTGACAAAGACTTACACATAATTACCAAATCTTCATTACAAGACTTACACATAACTTACCTTTCTCATTGACAAGACTTACACATAATTACCCAATCTTCATGACAAGACTTTCAAACATAATTTACCGTTTCTCATTGACAAGACTTACACAGTAATTTTACCA